>BKCP01005960.1:1686674-1697152 GCA_008636005.1 Striga asiatica | reverse complement strand
TTTTTTTTTTTTTTTTTTTTTTTTTTTTTTTTTTTTTAAATACGAAATAGAAGATAAACTAGCCTACGTCGGATAACGAGACTACGTACAAGGCACGATCACATCTAAGTACATAATACCATGAGCTCTTCTTCATCCAAAAGAAATTCATATAATTGATTCTATCCAAGGTTCAAAAGATGGCATCAAGAAAAGGATATTATAGCTTATAGTGTGGTTATAAATCAAAGAAAGGTTTAAGGCTCAAAAGGGCTTACTAGTGATTTATGAAAAAGGATGGGCTTCAAAAGAGAGGCTATAAAGAGAAATGGCAAGTCCTAAGTACCCTTATTTAGATTTTATGCATTCAATTTCATCAAAGGTGTACACATAGACATGCATAGCAAGGCAAGTTCTAGAAAAACCAACTAGTCGAGACATCACACTTTCAAGAAAATGGAGCAAAATACTCAATATATGCTCATAGGCTCAAATCTCACCAACAAAAGGTAATGAGTGTTAATTCCATGTGTCTTCTATCACATAATCATCAAGTAATATTCATCATCATGTAGCATCAAGGCTCAAACAAAACAAGTGTATGGACACAAGAAAAGAGTTGTTCTACTGAATTGGCATAGATGAATTAAAAATGACCACAAGAGAAATAACAATCAAGACTCAACACCATTAAACAAACCTCAGAACTCAAAACTCTGACAAACACTATTAACCACACGTCAAATAATATGAAGTAATGCTAGGTATAGAGACTCACAAAATTTTATTCAGGTGGCAGCTCTCATTATGCATGGATAATCTCAAAAATCTGTCAGACCTCCCAGTAAAGCTCTCACGATTCCAAGTTGCTGTGGAAAAGTTCCAGGTCTCTAATGACATGGCCATGTCATTTAAATACCAACACCACCAGTCCCAATGTTGGAACAAAATTCCTGCCATAGAACAGAAAGAAAAGTATCAGCAACAGAAACGAATTATCTTAAGGCGTGGGCATGGCTTAGAAAAACTATCATTTAACATGTACGTGGTTCGTCCATGCCTTAAAAAAAATCGTTTCCACCTTGAAATCACCCCAAATTCTTAACAAACTAGAGAAATAACAAAATAAAGACTAACAAAATAAAAAATAAAATAAAATAAAAAATAAAAATAAAAATTGGGTTGCCTCCCAAAAAGCGCCTTTTTTATCGTCGTTGGCTCGACATGAAGCTCTCGATTTAATCAGAATAAACGGGGTCCTCGAGACCCATCCTCTCTTCATACCAATAAACTCACCTTTACCATTGGTCTCTAAGCCATCATCCATGATCACGTTCTTGTCCGATTCATTGGCTTGACCTGGGATAATGCTAGGTAATGAGTTGTCTGCTAAAGTCCTGATGGTGTCACCCACGGTATTATCCTCTGAAAGAGAAAAAATTTCCTGACCCAAATCATCAACCAAGTCAACAGATAGTACGGATTCTTCATCACCAGAATACTTCATAGAATTATATATATCAAATTTAATTAATTGATCATCAGATTCCATGCTAAGAATTCCATTATGCACATCAATCATGGTCTTAGACGTTTTTAGAAAAGGTCTTCCAAGTAAAATAGGAGTAACAACATTGTTATTCTCCATATCGAGAACATAAAAATCCGCTGGACAAACCAAGTCTTTAACTTGCACAAGAACATCCTCGACCAAACCCTTCGGAAACGCATTGGACCTGTCCGCCAATTGAATGACTACCCCAGTTGGACTTAAAGGTCCGAGCTTCAAAGAACTATAAATTGCATATGGCATTACGTTAATAGAAGCTCCCAAGTCTAACATAGCTCTTTCTAAATGCATTCCACCAATGACACAAGGAATTGAGAACATACCTGGGTCCTTGCATTTCGTGGGAAGTTTCCGTTGTAAAACAGCAGAGACATTCTCACTTACCTTAACTTTCTCGTGGCGTTTGAGTTGCTGTTTGCGCTTAACAATGCACAACTCCTTCAAAAATTTTGCATAGCGAGGCACTTGCTTGATGGCATCTAGCAACGGAATGTTCACCTCGCATCTTCGAAACGTCTCATAAATATCTCGGATAGGCCCGTCTTTCTCATGTCGAACCCATGCCTGTGGGAAGGGTGGTTCAGGTTTGTACTCGGAATAGGTCGGCTTCTTCTTTGCCTTCTTGTTCCTCTCTTCTGCTCCCAGGTCAGTTTCTATATCCAGTTCAGTTTCACTATGAACATGGTCAGCGACATGGCCATGTTGGTTATCCGAACCTGCTGCTTCAAACTGCTGTGCGTGTGAATTTTTCTTTATCTGCTCTAACTCTTTGCCACTTACTAAGATCATGGAACTCACATTCTTAGGGTTTACCTCAGGTTGAGAAGGGAGCTTTCCACTAACTTGTGCCTCCAACCGATTCACAGAGGTCGCGAGCTGGCTTACTTGAGTTTCAAGGGTCTGGATGCTCACCTTGGTTTCTTTTAGAAATTGGAGAGTACTAGAGGCTAGTTGCTTCACTATGTCTTCTAACGAAGTGCCAGAATCAGAGTTTAGGGGCTGTTCGGGTGGTGCTTGTCTGCGAAATAATTGAGGGGGATGTTGCTGGAAACTCCCGCCATGGTTCGGGACGGGCTGTTGGTAAAACGAGTTCCCGTACCTCAAATTTGGGTGATCGCGCCAACTCGGATTGTATGTACTCGAGAATGGATCATAGTGCTGCTTCCTAGGAAAGTTCCCATTTGTACCGACCGCATTTGCATGTGCCTCGATTTCATTTTCAATCACGGGACAAGAGTCGGTATCATGATCGGTGGTAGCACAAATTCGACAAGGCTTCACGGGCTTGGTTCCTCCAGTAGCTAATTGTTTCACCAAAGTAGTCAGTTCCATTAGCTTTTCCTCTACAACAGAGTTATTTGCTTCTGTTCCCGTTTTAAGTGTCACATCGTTACGGGTGCCAAATTGCTGCGAATTTGCCGCCATGGTGGCAATTATACGACTCGCTTCGGCTGGTGTTTTATCAACAAGAGCTCCGCCACTTGCAGCATCGACCATGTTCCTGTCCATCAATGCCAGGCCCTCGTAAAAATATTGGATTAGTAGTTGCTCGCTAATTTGATGTTGCGGGCAGCTCGCGCACAATTTCTTGAAACGCTCCCAATACTCGTACAAGTTCTCTCCATGTAATTGCCGCACTCCGCATATCTCCTTACGTATGTTGGCAGCTCGGGATGCCGGAAAGTATCTCTCCAGGAAAAGTCGTTCCATTACGTCCCATGTTTCAATCGAGCCCGACGGAAGGTAGTAAAGCCAATCCTTAGCCGCATCCTTCAATGAAAAAGGGAAGGCTCGCAACTTGATTTGTTCTTCCGTGATACCCGTTGGCTTCATACTCGTGCAAACCAAGTGCAGCTCCTTCAAGTGCTTGTATGGGTCCTCGCCTGCATGACCATAAAACGAAGGTAAATAATGAATTAATGTTATCATCTATAGCAGGAAAAGTAATGCAAAGAGGCTGAATATCTAAATTAGGAGCTGCCAGCTCCTTTAATGTTCTATTCGCATTCGCCATCTGGACCACGTCCAAGTCCTTTTCTTCAAAGTCCTCTTCCGAATCACTGTTAATCTCGAATAAGCTGGTAAGTGTCCCCTCGTCTATAGGGGCTGCCCTCCGCCTTGCTTCTTTTCTCAACCTCTTAGCTGTTTTCTCAATTTCTGGGTCAAATTGAATATCTTCGGGAACACTCGAACGCGTCCCGAGCATCAACTGCCAAGAAAATAAAAATCAAACTAACCAAGCTGTAAGAGAATTAGAAGATAGCAGAGAAAAGACAAGAGAACTAAAAATATTAATAATAATAATATTAATATTAATATTAATAATAATATCACACAATCAAAGATTTAATTAAAATAATTCCCCGGCAACGGCGCCAAAATTTGGTCGTGCTGTCGTAGGCACCCAAATTAACCTTGCTTAACAATATGTAGTAGCGTGAGCAAGGATCGTATCCACGGGGAATAATTTAATTAAACGACTGTAACTATGTGATTAAAATGGGGGAGAATTGGTTTAAAATCCTAATTATCTAATTAACAAGAAAATAAAGAAAGCAATAATTAACAGTTCTTGAACAAGAGATTCGCAAGCAACAGCAAGATGAAGATGAAAGATATTACCAAAGTGCTCCGGTTGAACTGATTTTCACCCCGAATTATTCTACTGATCCTCGATGCAAATATTATCAACTCATAAATACGTAGATGCCGTTGAATGATGAATTCTGACTCCTAAATTGGCTATGCAAAATAAATCCTTCTACACAACCCTTATTACTAAGCAATTCCCAACATCGTGTAAAATTATCCTAGCAATAGCATTAAGAAGTAGAGCCCGACAACACAAGCAACAAATAACTAATTCGTCAAATGCTCACTTGTATAACTATTTTGCCTAAGAATGATAACGCCTAAATCCGGTCAATCACCACACTTAGATGCTTCTTACGATAGATAAATTATCTAAATCCGACTCAATATCTACCAAGCAATAGATTAAGTGCACAAGACAATAGTTGATCAGGCTACGATCCTAACACAAAATCATAAACATAAACACACAAAACAATTAATACGAAATATGAATTAATAAATAAAAACTAATTAGATCTCACAGTATTAAGTTCGGGGTTTCAATCGTGTTCAACCGAAACAAAAGAGAATTAGCCGCGCAGGGCTTCCATAGAGTCTAACAAAAGTGTCGAAGAAAAATAGAACAAAGAGAAGAGAGTGTTTTAAGGCTGCTGGTGGCGTCCAAAATCCTTTTCTGTCTGCTTGCGGCTGTTCACCTTACGTGTAGTGTAGGTCTTCAAAATCTGATCTGCTTCCTTTTAATTACGGCTGGACTCTTATTATTGCTATTGGGCTTAGTGTGAACAGGCCCATGTTAAGAATTGATACGCTGTGCACCTCCGTGTATACTGACATGGCCATGTTCTACAAATATCAGCGCTGCCATGTTGGTTATATGTGCACCTAGTCGAGCTCATACGATCTAACTGCATCAAAATATCAACAATGGTAGATTCTACTCGAAGACATATTATAAAGTCGAAAACACGTCACTTAAGCACAAATATCCAATACAAACTCAATATTTTACTATAATAGAAACACATATTTTCGACTTATCACTCACAGCAACAACATTGTCGTCATGTCGTCCAATTCAACATCTCGGCACCGCCACCGTCTGGACTCACCATTGTTGGCGCCAGAAATCGAGATTTTGCGGCGTTGCACCGCCACCGTCCGATTTTTCCATCTCCGACGACGTCAGTTTGTGTCATTTCCATCATGCCTCGCCGCACGCAGACGTGCAAGCCGTGTTGCGGGGACCGCGATCCGCCATGTCCCGGACGACTTCCGACACGCTCAGTCAAACCATGATCTCCCCGCCGCCGTCATGGGTGACGTCTCGTTCAGTCCATGTTCTCGCTGCCACCGTCTTGGGTGGTGAATCCGGCGGTGGTTGGATGCTCGACGTTGGCGGCGGAGCACTCGCCGGCGAGAAGGGCGGCGGATCTCTGACCAACCCAACTCATTTCAAGCTGAAACGTTAGGAGTAAACTCAACATAATTTATGAAGATTTTAGACAGGAAAATCTCAGCAAGGGTTCACTCATACATATCCTAAAAAATTTACCGATCATGGCTTAAGTTTCGATTTTTGAAACCCTAAAAAAATGACTTCCAAAAATCCTCAAATTTTAAACACAACCTCAACATAATATTTAAGATTTTTAGGCTAAATATCTCAGCAATAACACATCTTTAACTCAAATTTCATAAAATAGCCATTTTAGATCTAGATCTAAATTTCTAGTTCACATAGAAAACAAACTCCAAAAATCTTAAAATTTAAACCTCAACCTCAACACAATATTCTAGGATTTTAAGAATTTAAATCACATTTTTTGCAATTGAACAACTCAAAATACAAAAATAAAGCATATAATAGCATTAAATCTAGACCTCTCATTTCTACTCCATTTTTCTTGATTTTATAATTTATAAAAACTTTACTTCGGGACTTAAAATGAAAATAAAAAGGTGGCTAGGCTTGGACGCGTGCGGCTCGGCAAGGGCGCAGTCTCTAGCGGCTGGAGACGTCTTGCGGTGCTGCTGGGCTGAGAGCTGGTGCGCTTGGGTGCTGGCCTTCAGACGTGGCTGATGTGGCTCACGATGCTCAGACGACAAGGCTTGGCTCGGGTGGTGCTCGGGTTGAGGTGGCCAAAATTGTTTGTGGTGAGGCTAAGGCATTCTTAGGGTTTCTTGCTTGAATGGTGTGCAGGAAAAATAGAGTCTAGACAAGCTTCATCCTCTTATATAGTGCTAGGGTCATGGGACAAGAATGAAGAAAAAATTTGGATTTTTCTACCTTTGACTAGTCTTGTCACCTGTAGTACAAACTTGGTAGGTGAGCATTAAATTCAAATTCAAAATTGAGTCTTGTAGACCAAGCTTAAAACCCTAAAGTACAATGACTTGGGCCATTGGGCTATAAAAGAATTTGAGCTCATGTGCACTTGGTGATGGCCCAATGGGCCTCGGGCCACTTAGGCCGCTGCTGGAAAAGTTGGGCCGCGAGGCGCGGGCCTGGAGCTGGGCGCGGCAATTGGGTCGCGTGACCTAGGCAGGGGCTCGGCGTGCCGTACGCGAACTACTTGCTTGGGCCGAGGTCTCGGCTCGACCGGGCTTCGGCCCTTATGTAATTTTGATTTTTCTAATGCTCGATTCGGATTAAAATTCACGGCCATTTTCTAAGGTAAAGTGAAACCGATACTCAGGCTAAAATAAATTTGATTCCGGAAATAAAAATCGAACGAATCCTCCTTGGCTTTGACTTTAGATTTATAAATCAATTTGATGCTTAAGAAATAAATAGAACTTGGCATAAATAAAACTTGTTATTTTTGGAACTAAAGTCGAGCTCATATATAATAAAAAGGTTCGAGGCTTACACCTTCTATAGTTTTGGATAATTTCATTTTTTGGTAATTAAAGTTGAAGATTCTTATACAACTGGTAATAAGTGTTGCTTCTCTTTTTTGGGAAATAGAGTATGTTGGAGTAACCTATATGTCCTTTAACCATTTTTATATGGTTCAAATCTATCTCCCTTATATATAATTTTCAAATGTGTTGAGCCTAATTGGCAGGCTCGCACGTTTCGGAATCCAACATGGCAAATTTTCATGCTTTGTCATTTGGCTTGGATAGATTTTAATTTACTTTCAATTCGAAAGATAATTAGGTATGGAAAAACCATAAATATACTGAATATTTATGGTTCTTTTTAAAAGCATTAATTATTTTTTAATATTATTTCATATTATATAAGTGGTTTATAAGACATAATTTTTTAAAATTATTTCCTCAGTGTTTCATTTAAAATTATTTAGGAAAAAAAAATTACTAGCTTAAATTGTAAATATATTTCAATAATTAATAATTTTTAATTTATTTTTCCAATGACATTAGCATTCTCATGTATAAAAAAGCCGAAAGGCAATGTACACGGGCGACCCCGAATCCGGAGAATCTGGGAGGTTACAATTACATCCAATGTAACCTAATCGAGACACACCTAGCAACGCTAGAATAATAGTCAAAACACAACACAGAAATACACCAAACAGAAAAAACAGAAAACACTACCAACAGGAGAATGCCCGAGTGTGCTCCCAACAGGAGAATAAAGGTACACTCGGGCCAACTGGAGCCAAACGGCTCAAACCTAAAACACATCAACAAATACAAACACTAACAACACAAAAACTGAAAAAAAAAAATATAAAACGACGACATACTAAACGAGCCCTTCCCCAGCGAACCCAAAGCAAATCCAACCATCAGTGAATGATCAACCCAAGAAAGATATCGAGCCCACGAACCGCTACCGAAATTGCACGAACGCCTGTACAGTAGGTGAACCCCAACCGGCCCCACACAAGCCCCACCGACCTCGTCTAACACCACTATCCGAAATCGATAGGACCCGGTCCCCCTCTGCCAAACACCACTCGCCGGAGAGGGAGGGACCCGATCTGGGCCACAACCCCGACCACTGAGCAACAAAGCCACAGCAACCGGCGTCCCGCCCCACCCAAAGACGAATGCTCCACCCGACAACACCAAGAACCACTAGCGACCAGACACCCGGTCCCAACTACGAGGATTGAAACCACGCCGAAACAAAAAGCCCACGAAATGATGACGAGAAGAGGCAAAAGGGATTACCTCAACAGTGCAAAGCACCGCCGGCGACTGAAGAGAACACCCCAAACCCGAGATAAAGGGCACCACCATCGACCGGGATCCCACATCAACCGCGAGCTAAATCGCCAATCGCGGGCCGTTCCTCACGACATTCGAGGAGCGCATCGTCAGAGGGAGGGACGAGCGGTCATCACCAATTTTTAATTTATTATAACTTTAACGTATAGTACACCAAATTAATCATCTCTTGATGAGTTTCGATTTAACATCTATATTGTACATCCAAAATAAATAAATAATAATATTCAAATTTATAGTAAAATTTAGATAATCCTTAATATTATTTGGACAAGAAGTGGAGGTTTAACAAACATGGCGAAGATAACAATACTAAAATAGAAATAAAAACAAATTGATGGACCAGGGTATCCTAAATAGCAAAATCCTGTTAACTTATATAGTACGTGTAAACCAGCCGACCGAGCTTAACTCAATCCTTTATCTATCCGAACTCGTTAACTATATAAGTCAATAAATGAGTTCGAATTTGACTCATTTATAGATATTAAAAATCATGCTAGATCATTAATGAGTCGAGTAATTTAAGATGTTATAACTGCAAAAATCAATCCAAATAAAACTTAACAATTTAAGATGTTGTAACTGCAAAACCAATCTATTTTGAGACAAATTTGAAATTTGAGATTTTTTAAGATTTTCGTTTGGGATTTCGAGGCACATTTTTAAGATGTTGTATTCATTTGGGATTTCAAGTTATATTTAGAGACTTCTTGAGATTTGATACTTTTTATGATTTTCGAATTTTAGAGGATACTGTCAAATCTTAAGTTTGGAGGTGGAATATAGAGTAGGATTTCGTATAAGTTTCTTTTCTTTAAAATTCCCAACAAATCTTAAAAAGTTTTAACAAATTCTAGTCTTAGATAAGTTAAATGCCTCAAGATTTTGGAATACTTTATAAAATTCCAGATGAATACCTCAAGACTCTTAAAGGTCTTGAGAAGTCTATATTAAATACACTAAAAATTTTCTGAAGTCTTAAAAAGTATTTAGAAATTCCAATTGAATACACCTCTTGAACAACTTCGGCACATTCCATTTACTTCAACCACCAACCAACAAACTACATAATATCACTATTGCAAGTTTGAATAGTGATTAGTTAAATTTAAGATGTTGTAACTACAAAATCAACCCAAATAAAAATTGAAAGAACTTCAACTTCTACGAGCATCCACAATGCTTTGGGTTCAATCCCAAAAATTTGTATGTCACATAAGAAATAGACCTAGTCTAAAAAAATGTATTCTCGAATACAAATAAAAGTAGACTGGGTCCTGCTGATGTGACACTCAGAAAAAGAGACCCGGTCTCCCCTTAAGTCTATTTTAGACCCAAGTAGAGACCTAGTCTTTTTGCATTGGAGTAGATTTTGTTCATTTTACATAATTTTATTCATGTCATTCAAGACTTGAGTTTATTTACATGACACATAAACAAGACTAGACCCAATGCATTGTAGATGCTCTACACATTCCATTTACAGAATGTCACTATTGCAAGATTGAATTCTGATTAATTAACTTTCACAAATCTTCAAAATGTCACATGATTGGATACTCCAATGTCACTATTGCAAGATTGATTGTGATTAATTAACTTTGACAAATCTTCAAAATGTCACATGATTGGATACTCCATATTATGGACGTAATCAGTAATTAGTGCAGGTAAGATTTAAGAGGCAAGTTTTTTCTAACCTTATCAACTTTTTAATTATTCTCCATTTTTATAAACAATGTATTATATTAATAATCTTTTGACGTCTATGGTAACGAATTATGCCACCGAAAGGTTGCAAAAGATGTTAAATTTAAGAGGCAAGTTTTTTCTAACCTTATCAACTTTTTAATTATTCTCCATTTTTATAAACAATGTATTATATTAATAATCTTTTGACGATATTTTGGTTTTCACGTTGCAATATAGTATCAGTATCACTATAATTTATTAAAGTGTTCATTGAAAAGGTTTAGATTAAAAAATAATTTTTTATTTTAAATATTTAATATTTTTTAAGAAAAGTGCCATGAAATTTAAAATGACAACTGTCATATGTAGACTCACTCGTCTTACGTGAAAACGACGCATATTAGAAATTCTGAACGCCATAGAATTTGGGTAA
>BKCP01005960.1:1671538-1686331 GCA_008636005.1 Striga asiatica | reverse complement strand
AATTGGATGATTTGTATTGTATTGTTGGATTATGAGAATTAGGGTTTGGAGAGTTATTTTATAAAAGAACATTTTTTTTTTTTTTTTTTGTTATTGTAGTATTAATTGAAAATATTTATCTTGATTTGAGTAAAAGAATAATTGAATTTTTTGAGAAATTATGTGTTGTTGTAATTGGGAAGAATTGAAAGTATATGATATGTTATTGATGGATTATGAGTATTAGGGTTTGTGATGATTATTTGATAAAAGAATTTGTGATTTTATTTTTAATGTTGTAGTATTATTTGAAATTTTAATTCTAGTAAAAAAATTTTGAATTTTATTTTTTGGTTGTGGGAATGATAAAAGAATAATTGATTTTTTTGGGTGTTGGGTTAGAAAATATGTGTTGTTGTAATTGGGAAAATTTTGGTTGTGGGAATGATAAAAGAATAAATGTCGTCTACCGGACCATACTTTGTTAATGTGTATTGGAATCATCCCAAGGAGTTGTTATATTATTTTTCAGATTTTAAAAACTCTCCGGATGGTTCATTTAGCATTGGGGAGAAGATATCATTTGAACAATTGATAGATATTCTTTATAAAAATTTTGGGTTTCGTCAAGATGGTTGGATACTTGAGGAGATTAGTTTACTGACTAACCAACTCGATGGTTCGTGGATTATTGGAAACCTGAATACTGATAGTGCTCTTTGGTATATATATAATTTTCCTCCTTTCTCCTATGTGTATTTGCATTTAGAGTTGAAGCAGGTTACACAGGTACCTACAGAGGTTACGTAGTTTGAGGATGTTGCCCCTTTTTACTGGGGAGTGGCTGATGTTAAGGGTATGTCCACTTCGCATGTTCGTAATTTTGGCGAAGGGACCAGCTCAACGGTTAGAGAATGCGATAATGAGGAAGAAAGTGATGATGATTTCATTCGTGGTGAAGACGATTTCACAGATGATACTGTAGACATCGAAATTTTAATATTTTATTAATTAGTGTCTTTATTTATTTATGGACATAATTCCAAGATAAATAAGATAGTTAATTAATAAAGTAAATATTTCTTGCCCACCAAGTCAAACCTTAGGATAAGGAAAGAGATTATATCAAATCTTATGATAAAGAAAGAGATTATATCAAATCATGAAGGACCAATCAAATTGATATCTTCTTTTCCAAGACTCTCTCCTACACCTATAAATAGGGGTCTCCTCAATGCCACAAATCACACCTCAAAAAAATCCAACACCTCATAATTCATATTCAAATTCAAGAGCTCTAGAGAATTCTCTCGACGAGATTCAAGTGTTCTTGAAGATTCAAAGCAAGATTCAAGCGCATTCAACCTCAAAATTGGCGTTCAATCCGGAAACAAGCTACAAAGCCTCCGAATAACGTTAGTAAATTCAAAACCGGCATGGAGAAGATTCAAGATCTACTTTGCGAGGAAGACCAAGGATTCGTGTTCTTCGTGTTCTTGGGATATAACGGCGTTTGATTCGAGAAAAAGCTCTCGAGCCCTCGGATTAACGTTAATTCAAGTCAAGGAGAAGATCAAGCCGAAGATTTCTCTCCAAGATTTAAAATTGTTCGTGAGAAGAATCAGAGGAATAATAGAGATTGTAACCCGCTATATTTATTTTGATTCGAGAAATTTATTTGAATAATATTTTTCGTGTTTTTAAATTCAATACACGAAATTTGCTGTTACAAATTTTTGGCACGCCCAGTGGGACTTTCTCTACCTCTCATCTCTTCTCTCCAAATCAAGTTCGAAGATTTTTGAAGATGCATGAAGATCTCTGTGAAGAAAATGTACACAGGGGCAACGAATCATGATGGTTTCATAAGCCATGAATTCGTAAAAAATCATCGTTTTCATCACACATCCGAATGGAGGAAACAAAAGTTTCTTTTCCAAGACTCTCTCTCCTACACCTATAAATACGGCTCTCCTCAATGCCACAAATCACACCTCAAAAAAATCCAACACCTCATAATTCATATTCAAATTCAAGAGCTCTAGAGAATTCTCTCAACGAGATTCAAGTGTTCTTGAAGATTCAAAGGCGTTCTTGAAGATTCGAAGCAAGATTCAAGCGCATTCAACCTCAAGACTGGCGTTCAATCCGGAAACAAGCTGCAAAGCCTCCGAATAACGTTAGTAAATTCAAAACCGGCGTGGAGAAGATTCAAGATCTATTTTCCGACGAAGACCAAGGATTCGTGTTCTTCGTGTTCTTGGGATATAACGGCGTTTGATTTGAGAAAAAGCTCTCGAGTCCTCGGATTAACGTTAATTCAAGTCAAATCAAGTCAAGGAGAAGATCAAGCCGAAGATTTCTCTCCAAGATTAAATATGTTCGTGAGAAGAATCAGAGGAATAATAGAGATTGTAACCGCTATATTTATTTTGATTCGAGAAATTTATTTGAATAATATTTTTTGTATTTTTAAATTCAATACACGAAATTTGTTGTTACAGATACCTCGAAAACGGAATCGGATAGATCCATAAACGAGGAGAGTGAACCAGAATTTATTTAAGAACACCCATTTCCTAGTAGCGGTCAACACGTGTATCACGAGATGGGTGAGTGGGACCCGTCGCGTGTAGACCGGGATGAGCATGCTCTGCTACGTTGGAATGGAAATATTAAGACTATCTGTTTGGGTACTGTTTTTCAGTCCAAGGAAGAAGCACATATGGGTATCATGAGTTGGAAGGTTAGTAGGTTGAGGGAGGTTAAGACAACATATTCGAATAAGAAATCATTCAAGGTGGTGTGCAAATCTAACGAAGATCAACCTTTTCCGTGGAGGGCTCGGGTGACACACTGCACACGGGTTCATGAACTGTGAGAAGTAACGAAATGGACTGAGAGGCACAATTGTATGCAAGAAGTCGAAAAAAATGACCACAGAAATGTAACCGCCACAATGATTTCAAATCTTGTCATGACCAAGATTCAAAAGAAACCCGACTACAGTGTTACTCTGATCCAGGCGGATGTTAAAAAATGTTGGAAGGTCGATGTGAGCTATAAGAAGGCATGACACGGGAGGAAAAAAGCCATCGATCGTTTGTATGGCACTTGGGATTCGAACTTCGCACAACTCCCTCAGTAAGAAAAAAATTATTAAAAATGTACGTGTTATTTGTCACTATGTTTATGTATTGATGATTACGTTTGTAACGTGCAGGTTTTTTGCGGCGCTTCAAAGAGCGAATCCCACTATAGTTGTACAGTGGGAATGGCAGGGTGGGGAAATGGCGGCCCACTATCAGCACAGAGAATTCAAATTTGTTTTCTGGGCATTTGGTCCCGCCATTCAGACCTTCCAGAGATGCCCGCCGGTAACTAGCATGGACGACACATATCTGCGTGGCTCGTACAAGGGGAAGTTGCTTGTGGCCGTTGCACAGACTGCGAATAAGCGGTTATTGCCAATCGCCTACGCGATTGTGGATGAAGAGAGCTGGGAAAGCTGGTCATTTTTCCTGACAAATCTCCGGCAACATGTTGTCGGGGACAGACAGATATGCTTTCTTTCGGATAGGGATGCGGGCTTACAGAGTGCCGTGAAATCATTGGAAGCTTGGCAAGAACCTGCTTCATATCACTGGATTTGTCTTCGACACCTTCGGAGCAACGTGGTTACTAGGTTCAGGAATAACAAAATCCGAAATTGGTGTTGGGAGTTGGGTTCACAGGTTTCAGAGCAAAAATTTCAACAGATACGCGAGCGGCATTCGGATTTTAATCCGGATGCATACGATTACCTGTTCGGAATTCCTCTGAACAAGTGGACCCTGATTGGAGACGGAGGACGTAGATGGGGTACATTGACAACCAATATGTCCGAGAGTTACAACAACGTCCTGAAAGGTGTTAGGTTCTTGCCCTGCCGAGCTTTGGTACACGCCACATTCATGAAAATTCTGGACTTGTTTGAGCATGAACAAAAGAAGTCACGAGATGCAGTAATGTCATTGCTAGTGCCCACTATGCCGCTTATTGCGAATTGGAGACTACGGCCGCAACTCATAAGGTGCAATGTGCGAACGCGGAGAGATCCCTGTACAAGGTAACAACCGGTCTACGGGCTCATGGTAGAGGGGACAAAAGGTATTTGGTTTATTTATTTATTGTATAATTTTTATTTTTATTTTTTATTTTGGTTCATTAAAATTTTTAGTTGTTTATAAATATAATTAAATGTGGAAAAACAGGTATAAGGTTTCATACGACCGAATGCGTTGTAGTTGTCTGAAGTGGCAGACACACAGAAAACCATGCTTTCATGCTATAGCCGTGTGTCGTCAAATAAAAGCTCCACCAACGTTCTTGTACGATCCCCACTTTTGGACGGAGAACTGGGTAGCTCAATTTTATGATTGGAGTTTTGCTCCGATTGGTGATCCAGACACATGGCCGCTGGTTGGATGGAACTTACTACCACAATGGGAGAGGATCATCACGAAGGCTGGACCCGATCGCGCGCAAACGAAGCGTCATCGCATGCAAATGGATCGCCGGGCACGCCGCTGGAATGATAGAGGACAGTGTAGTAGATGTGGTAGTCCAGAGCATTTTGTAGATGACTGTCCGTCCTCACATCCTCGCACTGATAGATCTAGACTTCGTGATGAGTGGGAAAACTAGATTTGTTGGTGTTTGTTTTTTTTGTGTTGGACTATTTTTTTTTTATTGTTTACTTTGATTTGTTGGACTATGTTTGGATGATATATTTTTGTTATGTTGGACTGTATATGAGTTGATTTGTTTGTGTATTTTTGGTGTAGTTGGTTGTTCTGATTCTTCTGAATATTCGTAACAGGTATTTTAAATGGTGAAACAATAGAAAGAACAAGTTTTTGTTTTCATATAACAGTTAAAAACGTATTTATCAAATACGTTTTCTGAAACATAAAATATTAAAAAACGTATTTATGTAATACGTTTTCTATATATATATATATATAAAAAAAAAAAAAAACTCGCAACTTATAGTATATAATATATAACATATAGTATATAACATATAACATATAGTATCGAGGGATGGCACTCTTCTATATCTCCAGCACCGCTACTGGTCACAGGCAGTATTTGATAATGCGTCGGGAGCTCGTGACACGACACTCAAAAACCGCCGTTTCGACAATCAGTTCTGGGAGGCTTTGTCAAGCCAGCCACGATCGGTTTGGGAGGTCATCGATTGGACTGGTTTCGGACCCTTGTTTCGAATGGGTCGAATCCAAGCCGACAACAGCCTCATTACTGCTCTCGTGAAGAGGTGGCGCCCAGAGACGAATACCTTCCATTTCGATTTCGGCGAGGCCACCATCACGCTCCAGGACGTACAAGTCATGTTCGGTCTGCCAATCATTGGAGCTACTGTTGTGGGAGTGACTAGAGATCTATCACCACTACAGTGGTGAGAGAGGTGCAAGGACTTGCTAGGGTATGAGCCCTATGTTCAGGTATATTTTTTCATAGAATTTTTTTAAAATATATGTCAACTCAATTTTATCGTTTTTAATATGGAAAAACCACTCTCAGGATCCTCCCACCACCGAGGAAGAGCAAGCAGCCCAGGATCCAAAGTCTTGGGACATTAAAGGCCAGTATCTGAACGATGGAGGGTTAGAGGAGGAATGCAACCGTGTGTTGCAATAAGGAGAACCGGACATCATGTACGAGCGGAGGGCGAGGACCCTTATCTTCTGGTGCATTGGGTCCTTCATACCAGTGGGCGATTGGCGTCCCACTTTACTGGCTCGACCTGCTAGAGGACATACATGCTATTAAGGGCTAAAGCTGGGGTTCAGCGCTCCTGGCCGGAGTATATAGAGCGTTGTCAACCTCGTACAAGGCCAAGGAGAAGTGGATCAAGAACTGCATTCAATTGATCTAGGTAAATTTATTTAATTGTTATTTGAAAATTTAATATTTTATTTTTTCTTACTTCGACTAATACCTAATAAGAAAATTAATATCCATTTGTGTAGGTTTGGGCATGGGAGCATATCCCTCGTATTCGCCCAATAGTCAAGACTAGTAGGTTTGATAATCTGCCTGATTGTCCATTAGGAGCAAGGTAATCACGTTTATTTTTATTTAATCCGTACATTATTTTCATTATCAAATTTTGTGACTACAATTTTTTTTTCTGTGATTTTAAGGTGGGTGGGACCGAAAAAGAAGTCAAACATAGCCAATACATTGGTCGCCTACCGGGATCAGTTGACAGGGCTGGGAGAGTATGATGTAATATTCTTAATTCCTATTACTTGATTTATCTTTCTTTTTTTGTTTTTAATTTTGTAATAACTTAATTACTAATTCAATTGTTATTTTTTTTACAGTTCGATTGGCAGCCCTATCAAAAACACCTGGAGGATGATACTCACCCGGATGCGTGCTCAAGAGATCCACAATTTTGGATGTACCGGGGGTGGATCTTCAGTTGGAACACCCGGGAGGTACACCTGCCTGACAGAGTCCTCCGTCAATTTGGGTGTCGCCAGTCCAACCCCCAAAATCCGATCATTCGGGATGAGCGAGACTGCGACACACACCACAGAGGTCAGGGGATGACTGGAAGGGCGTTTTATGATTGGGCCGCATTCCATGTGTCGTTTCTGAGCTCGTGGACCGAAGAAATAGAACAACGTCTCCTCCCAGATGCCCCTGTGTACGACTATCTGCAGTCGAAGCAGGGTTATCTTGAATGGTTTCACAGCAGGACTGTGAGATTCATCAATAACTCTACCAATTACCCGGTGTTCTAGCAGGCGGGCGGGTAACAGCCACTTGCCGAGCGGTTAGGCTGTCAGGTAAGTGTTCATTAGTTGTGTTTTTTTTATTATTATTATTATTATTTTTTTTTTTTTTTTTTTATTATTATTTTTTTGTGTTTCATACTAATTATTATGAATTTTATTTACAGACTTCTGCACTACAAGGGGTTTATGGCGCATTATCCGATATTCAACCATTAATGCCTCAAATCCCTCCAGAAGCGCAGATCGGCTTCCAACAGTCGTACAACTTTGCCTTCTCTTCTCTGACTGTTGGGGGCCAGGGTGTTCTACATGGGGGCCGTCCAGTCAAGTTTTCTCCCAGAACGAATACATTCGCTCCATGAAGACACAGTCACACACGACCAGGCATCAACCCTCCCCAACATTGGTGGGGGTAGAAGACCTCGCGCCCGTCCCCGCGCTCAGCCGTCCGCCCAGCACCTCCAACCTGAGTAGCCCGAGCCTCAACAAGGTGAGATTTTTAAATTAACAATTTCTTTTTCTTTTTCAGTCCAATTTATGATTTCTTTTTTCAATTGAATTACTCAGATGAAGAAGATGAAAATGAGTAGGCTTTTCAAACTGACACGCTTCTCACACCTCAACCTTCGTCTTCTTCTCACATGGTATATACTCGGAGGGGGTCCAGACCGCGCAAGACTAGGGTTCCATACACTCCTCCTAGATAGTTGTGTTGAATTCGTGGATTTTGTGTTCATTTTGAATTGTTGGATTGTCTGTATAAACCGAATTATATCGTTTTGTATATATTGTTTGTTCAACAAATTATTGTGTTTCATTTGTTTGTTTATATGGTATGTTGGATTATTATTGAGCGAATATGTTGATATTAGTTGCTCGAACAGGTGTATTTGGTTGTTAATAGGATTTTTGCTAAAACCGTATTTCACTAATACATTTTCAATTTTTTTTAACAAAAAACGTATTTCAAGAATACGTTTACTTTGGAAATTTAGGGAAAAATCAATTTGGGGCTAAAATTAGGGTAGCAAAATCAATTCGGGGCAAAATTACAGGAAAAACGTATTTTCAAAATACGTTTTATATTTTGAAATTTTTTTTCTGAAAAAAATTATTTTTAAGAATTGTAAAAATTAATTTTAATTTAAAAACGTATTTAGATAATATGTATTTTATTTTTTTTACTTTAAAACGTATTTAGACAATACGTTTTCCTATATTTTAATTAAGTTAATTACGTTAATTAAGTTAACTAATTTTTTTTTTTTTTGTAAAACGTATTCCGTNTAGTAAAAAATTCCATAGAATTTCTGAACCCATATCATATAATAAGCTTAACTAAATAAATTTAATTAATTGATAAATAGTAAATTAATAATTGTTGATTAGGATGGTTAATTAATTTTATTTTATTAAAATAGATATAGTTATTTATTATATATGCATAAATATGTGAAGTCGAGATAGTTAAAATATGATTAATTGAATATATCATACATAAAAAAAATAACAAATAAAATATTATTAAATTTTAAGATAAATATATAATTAAATATGAAGAAGTGTTTTATAATTATAATAGTCCATGGATAAAAAAAAATTACTAATATATATGTGATATGGGATACTATACCAAAAAGAGTAAGACCGGCCGAATAAGTAAGTTTAGCAAACCGGTCAATCATCCTGGTCGATTGAAGTACGGAAAGGGTGGTCGTGGTCGAACATCATCAAAACAAGAGCTTTTGGATCAGGAGACAGCTTGAAGAAGGACTCCGTTACATGGAGAGCAGGTCGATCCCAGGCCCATAGAGGGTCTGGTCGAAGATCGACCTGCGGCAATTCCTAGACTCGGAGCACTCAGAGCGATCGACCTAGATCTGGTCGAGCATAAGATCCTTCGAGGAGATTTAAGATGAATCAAACCCCCACGTGCGGAGGACATGTGGCACAACCTCATTAGTCCATATCGCATAACTGTCTCTGACACACCTCCAGTGTGTGTTGTACTACCGTGAAGGCCTGACAGCTCTTGGCCAACTAGCTCAGCTAATTCAGGCAACTACTAGAAACATGTACCTCACCCCTATATATAGGAGTGAGATTTACAGTTTGAGCATGATTTATCCATTATATTCTTCAGAATTGAGTTTGGAGTGATATTCACTTAAGCATCGGAGGCTCTTCACCGGAAAACCCATCATGTGTGAGTTTTTGCAGGTACTCGACATTTTACCAGCGAGGAGGAGTTCGAGCGAGCTGATTCAGCCGGTTATGAGGTTTTGACGGACCATTTTGGCGCCATCTTTGGGACTTTCGTTCGAAAGTTCGTGTGCGGAGGTTGTGAGATTTTGCAACTATAGCGGACGAGATTCCTAGGACAAATTTGCAATCGTCATTCGAGGACGCTTGGACGACAGTCAGGCCTTTCGAAATTGGCCTTCCTCTAGGCTTCTCCAGGCCTTTTCATACTCCAGTGACCCCAATGTCTACTCCTTAATGTTTGGGGGCTCATCGACGATTCCAGTAGCGGACGTGGGCTCGAGTCGGGCGCAGGAAGCTCGGGCAACGCAGGCAACGATGGTACCTGCACCGTCGCAACCAGATCTAGCGGGAGGCCAGCCCGTTGGAGCGGTGGCGCAGGTAGTGGCGCCATCTACAATGCAGGTGCAACGCCCCAGTCAATAGATGGTGACAATGACCAGGGAGAAGATGGAGCGCATGATGGCCAACGTCGCGACACAGGTGGTACAACAGGTGACTAACCACACTTCTCTTGTTGCGACTGTTCCGACCACAGTAGTAGGGGCGCACGAGGAGGATGCATCAAGTTATGGCAGAGAAGGAGCCTAGAGAGATCAGGCAATAAAGAGGATGGTCGAATAGCTACGTTAGCTACAAGCCAAAGTTGAATGGGTGACCAGAGAGGTGTGCTCGAGGACATCCGCTTTCTGGGGAGATCTTGTCGACACCGCTGCCGGCTACTTTCAGATAAACAAGTTTGACATATGACCAGTCGACTGACCCGTCGAGGCATGTGAGAACATTCGAGAACATAGCAGTTTTGCACGGGTATTCTGACCCGGTCAGTTGTAAGGCGTTTCTTTCGACCTTGAGGGGAGGTGCGCTCGATTGGTTCCACCAGCTCCCCCCAAGGTCGATCAAGGATTTTGATGATTTTGCTGAGAAGTTGACGAACCAGTATTCGAGTGTGGTGATGCAGGAGAAGACGTACTTGACTCTGATGGCGATGAGGCAGCGGGAGAAGGAGTCGTTGTGAAAGTATGTTGCTAGATACAATCAGACGTGTTTAGAGATTCCGTCGGCCTCGGACGAGGTAAAGGCAGGCGGATTGATCAAAAGTTTGCGAGTGGGGACCTGTCGAACTTCCTTAACAAAAACCCCCACTCGTACGTATGACGAGGTGCTGAAGTGGTGTAAGAAGTACATCAACCTCGAGGAGACTAAGCGGAGTTTGCCAAACTAGAAGAGATGGCTCGGCCAGAGCCAGAGATGGGGAGGGCAAACCCTTCTAGAAGGGGTTCGTTAAGGAGAGGATCGCCTAGTAGGGATGGACAAAGCAGACAAGATCGAGGGCGTGAGGACAAGTGGAAGGATCGACCTATTGCAGGAGGTAAAAGATTTCATAACTTTACGCATTCAATGCTAAGATGGAAGAGGTTTTAGTATCTATTGAGGAGAAGATGGATGGTAAAGATGTGACGTGGTCGAGGTCTAAATTTGTAGGACCAACCCGACCAATATCGATGAGGTACCGTCGATTCCACAAGGATTACAGCCACACGACGGAGGACTGTCGACACCTTAAGGATGAGATTGAGCGCCTTATTCGAGCAGGGCACCTTAAGGAGTTCGTTTACCATGACAGGGCAAAGAGAAATGAGAAAAGAAAGTGTATAGAGGATTCCTTGCGGAGAAGTGATAAGTGTGGCTTGGAGCGAGACATTGGTGGAGTGGTCGAGGAAGACAGGGGAGACATGTCCTTGCCGGAAAAGCGGTCGTTTTCACTCGAGGTGGCAGAATCTAAAAATAACCTGAGAAAATATCAGAAAAGAAAATTGTTTGGGCTTTTGAGAGGAGATAAGAAGGAAAAAGAGGAGAATTTTGCAGTGGCGATTTGAGCATAAAATCTGAAAGGGTGGCGAAACCAGAAAATTTGAAAGCAGAAAATAAAGCGCATAAATTAAAGAGTTGGAGAACTTACTCATCGTCGCAGAGGAGAGTAGTCGCTGAAAGAGCCTGAATTGCAGATAGGTAGATCGCCGGGAGCAGGAAGCTCGAAGATTTTAGGGCACGAATATGTTAGAAATTTTTGCAAGGGTGAAAAACCGAACGAAGTCGTACCAGGAGGTATTTATAGGATAAGGTGTGATAAGTGGAGGGGTTGGTTGGTTTTCAATCGTTAGATCAAAGGTGGAATCAAGGCTACGATTTTCTAAGCTAGATGAAAGGTTAGGAAAAAATTAACTGTTGGATTAAAAACGAATCTGACGGTTATGATGGGAAGACATACTTAATGGCCGCAGTTTGCGAGGAGGACGTGCCTGACGAATTTGACAAGTGGCCAGGGACGGATGTACATTAAGCCTGGGCTGGGCTGAAGCCCAGGCCTGTTACTTTTGTGTATAGCTATTAACTTTAATATATATATATATATATATATTTTTTTTACTTTATCCTAGCCCAGCCCAATCAAAATAAATAAAAAACCAGGCCCAAACATGCAACCTAACTTCCTAAGCCTGCTCGTGCGTAAGGAAGAGTGTAATAAGAATTTTATGTCTCTTCCCTCTCGATTCCCTATCCACTCTCCAGTCTCCATTGTTGCATTTTCTACAATCTCTGCGGACTGCATTCACTCACCGACCGCCGTATATCGCTGTCAATCATCAACCAACCACCACTCGGCCCTCCGATTTAGAAGGTACCAAACCAAAAAAAAAAAAAAATTGTCTTTACTTTTACAAACCCTAGATGGCTAGATTATGTATTGTGAAGGGAGAAAAATAGCTTATGAGATTTGATTATTGTGTGAGACATCCGTGATTGGGTGATTGTTCTAGAAAGAAAAAGAGAAATTTGAAGCCTGAAGCATTCAAAATATTACTCTCTGAGATTTTTAATTCTTCTTTTCTGGATATTGAGCAATTGGGTGTTGCCGTGTTGAGGTTCTGATATTTGCTTCAAAGATGCATCCACATTTTATCTAATTATGAACCAAAAATTGTGAATTTATTTGCGAGCAGCTCAAATATTGTACCAACACATTAAATTATGCAGTTAATAATTAACAGAGAGTGGTAGATCATAAGTGTATGTTATGTTAACTAGATTGACCCATCTAGTTCTGACGTTACCGATTTCTACTTCTACAACCGAACGAGCCTTTTCGCCATGAAGCATGTGAAGACAGCACTTCGTAATAAGATTGGAGATGGTTTTCTCGAAGATTGTTTGATTCTCTTAATGGAACAGGAGTTTACTAATATTATAAGTATCAATTCTATAATTGATGAATTTTATTCTGTAAAAGCTCGTTGAGCACAACTTCATTAATATTTAAAGAAAAAATATTATGTGATTTTTATGAAAATGAATATTTAAAATTCTAGCCCAGTCTAGTTTCGATTTCTGGATCCGTCCCTGCAAGTGGCAGTTTCGAATTTTGAAATTCAAAATGGAGGTTTGTTGTGGCAAATTATTTTTATTTTACTGAGTACCGAATCGAATGATTCGTTTCCCGGGTCGATCTCTCGAGGAAGGCGGTTCGGAATTTAGTATTCATATCGGTAACACATAAAAGCAAAATAAATCCTACACATTCTAATCACAATAGGGTTGGAAAATTATCAACTAAGAAATAACATAAGATGATAATCTACTTAAGAATATAAACGATAAAAAGATAAACGAGCTAGGGTATCGGGAATAATCGCTTCCAGTTCTACACACAGTTAACGGCAATCAATAACTCAGTTAAATGGTTCGACTAACTAACTCATTTAGCGGTTTAACCTCACTAACTCTCACAATATGAGGATAAACATAAAAGAGCAAAGTAACGAAACAATTAACACATAGATAATACGTCTCCGAACATGCCTACTCTAAACGAGCCAAATTCCACCAATTTCTCCCCTCTCGGTTTTGAAATCGATTATATCTACGACTCCTCCCCTTTCGGTTCTAAAATTTGCAATACGATTAGAAGGTGTTTAATCAACTAATCATGTAGAATTAACAAACTCTAACCTAACAAATCAATATTCAATCACAAATCAAAGTGTCACTCTTCGATTATATCAACAAATTAACCTAAGTGTCACTCTTAGGTTATAACAACTTATCGAGTATGATTTTATCAATTCATAATTAAAACAACTCGTCAAGATTGAGCTATCGTCATGCACGTAAATGAGAACAAATCGGAATGATTATCCCCTAGCCCCTAGCTAAAGGATTAGCTACTCATATCAAATTCAACACAATAAAACATTTCTCCTAAATTAACCATTATGCATGAATTAATTCAAAGAGAAAATAAACTTACATATCAATCTCCAAGTGTTAATTTCAAATACAAGCTTCATCCAAAAGACAAAATGAAGAAAATACAAGAAGAAGAAAAGAGAAAATAAGAGAGGAAAAAGAGAAGGAGAAATGGAGAAGGAGGAGAGGGGGAGAACCCCCTTCTATGGAGTTGTTCTTTTTTCTTCAAAACCTTGCCATCTTATATAGCTATCTTCTCCCTTTTTCCATCCATAAAACATGCTAAGATGTCTCAAGATGTTCAATGGCTCAAAACATGGAGGAATATCAGTTTGCAAGGGTCTATGATCGACCAAACATGTCCAAAGTCGAGCACTACCCCCCAACATTCCATAATTTGAGGAAAAAACACACTTTTTTGCTGAAAACTGCACCTTAGCGGCGCTAAGGAATGAAGGTTGGTAGCCTCTGGCGTCGCTAACATTTCATAACGCCGCTAAGGTGCCTTAGCACCGCTAAGGCCTGGGCAGCGCGACTTTACATTTTGGGCTCGTTTGGGCTCGTCTGAACTCGGAATTGAGTTTCGTTTTTTCCTATGTGTCGCTAACGAATCCCTCTATTCAATGATGCTTGAATGGACAAATTATTCTTGAAACCCAATTCTCCCAAAGCTTACGACCAGCACACCTGTTGACATCCGGGTTCGCCCATGAGACTGAACCGGACCACTTAATTCCGAGAGCCGAACCAGAGAACCGGTCCACCTATAAGGTGCCGAGCTGGACCGGACAACCTTTTGACCCTGACATCGCCGTGAGACCATTCGTCAGTTCGGTATCTTTAATTACGACGCCGCGGGTGCCGGGCTGAGAAACGACGGACTGAAAGAAAGATTCCCCAGGACCAAGGGAATAGATGAAAGTCAGATGCCGAGGTGCCGACTTGGGGTCCCAGAGCGGGTCTCTACGACGGAGAATGCCGGTCTCTATAATGGTATAATAATGCCACTTGGAGGGCAATCATTGGCTAAATGGATGGGACGTCATAGCCTGCAGACCTACTCCTCCTAGTTAAGACATAAAGCCTGTCAGCATTAAATGCCTGCCACCTAATGATGAGGAAAACCTCAAATCGCATTTAATGCTGTCAGAGAAGCGCCGGACTGTCCCGCAGGAACACTGTACGACAAGACGGATGAACAGTATCTGAACAGTGCCACATTAAAGGCTACTATAAATAGCAACCCTTCTCATTTATTTTGGGTTGTTGAACCTCAACTGTAATAGCTATCTCTCTCTACTTTCTCTCTCTAAAACTCGCGTGATTACTCTGTAACTATTTGTAAGGATATTGCAAGTGCCGACCTCGTACGAGAGGCCGACCTAGCGATCTGTCAATAAAATTGCGATTAAACCGTATTTTCTTATCTCTACACCATTTCCTTTTCTATTATTTATCTTTTTAACCGTTGACCGGAAACGCCCGTCAACAG
>BKCP01005960.1:1642735-1667007 GCA_008636005.1 Striga asiatica | reverse complement strand
TGGACATGGCTCGGAGATGCGCAAAATGCCAGACGTTCGCGCCAAACATCGTCCAACCTTCGCAACCCTTGAAGTCGATATTCAGCCCGTGGCCGTTCGCAAAATGGGGCGTCGATCTGATCGGCCCCCTACCCACCGGAAGGGGCGGAGTGAAGTATGCGGTTGTCGCCGTGGACTACTTCACGAAATGGGCAGAAGCCGAGCCACTTGCTACTATCACCGAACAGAAAATGATCGACTTCCTATGGAAATCAATCATATGCCGCTTCGGGGTGCCGAACTCCATAATCACCGACAACGGGAGACAATTCGAGGGGAAGAAGCTAGAGGCATTTTGCGAAGAATATAACATCAAACACTTCTTCTCGACACCCTACCATCCTCAGTCCAATGGCCAAGTCGAAGCCGTCAACAAAATTATCAAACAAGGACTCAAGGTCCGACTTGAAGCCGCAAAAGGAACCTGGCCGGAAGAGCTCCCAAACGTACTCTGGTCGTACCGCACAACGGCGAGATCATCTACGGGAGAGACGCCGTTCTCCCTGGCATACGGGACAGAAGCCATGGTACCTGTCGAGCTCGGCGCCCCAACCTTTCGAGTAACCAACTTCGAAGAGGAGTCTAACTCCGAGCTGTTGAGAGCAAGTCTCGACCTGATAGATGAGCATCGGTCACAAGCCGAGCTCAGAAATGCGGCGTACAAGAGACGAAGTGAGAGATACATTAATTCTCAAGTCAAGCCCCGCTCCTACCAGGTCGGCGACTTAGTGCTGAAAAGGGTAACGGGGCCTGACCCCGGGCCGCTAAAACCGAAATGGGAGGGGCCCTACAAAATCAGCGAAATCCTCCCACATGGGGCCTACCGTCTTGAGCACCTGGACGGCACCCCCCACCAATACCCGTGGAATGCGGCCTTTTTGAAAAAATTTTATCAATAGGTCTAGGACAACGTTGTATTTTCTCTTTGTAACACTACTCTTGTAAAAAATTGATGAAGCTTGTATAAATTTATGTTTTCTGTTCCTTACCTTGTAATTTTGCCCCTACCTTAAGTATAGACCGAGTCGAAGCGGCGTAATTAATGTAAGGAACGAAGCGCAGGCCCGGATCAGTACGATGACCGGGTCGACGCTAGCTGGACTCAACTAGGAAGTCCAGTCAGGCCAATAATACTACCGAGTCCAAACGCGAGACCGGTCTGGTAAGCTGCCACATAATTATGTACCGGTCGGGTCAGTACGATGGCTCGGTCGGCACGAGCCGGGCTCGGCAAAGTAGCCCGGTGAGGCCACTGCGCCAACGTAAGGAACAAAGTATACAAAACAAATATAAGGAGCCAAGTCCGACCCCGGACTCGGCCGCATGAGAAAGAGGAAAAGTACCGATCTCGACACCCGACTCGGTCACATAAAAATAAGTAAATATACAAAACGGCGCTAAGCCTATACTTGCAGAAAAACACGTAAACACATTCATCCAACGCAAAATGCAAGTAAGCACGCAGTGCGGCATCAAGCCCGCACTTGAAAAAATCGAGAATAAACAGCCATTCATTCGTAAGTAAATAAGTAATTCATTCATTCGAAACGAAACGTTCGGAAAACACAAAAAACATTCATAATTCAGGTCTTATAAAAAGCGGCTCGCAGGCCCAAGAAACCAACCAGTTAAAAAATTAAACCCTAAAAAGAGGCCACAGGCGGCCGAAAAACCGCGGCACGCAGGCCGGAGAATTTTCAGGGAGCGACCTCGGCGTCTACCTCCACGACCTCGACCCCGGTCCCTGCCGCGGCCGTTTCCTCGACCTCCCTCGTCCCGGAAGTGCCGACACCCGCCTCGGCGTCCTCCGCTGCCTTCGCCTTCGCCGCAGCCGCAGCCTTCTCCGCCTCTTCCATGTCGGCGATAACAGAGAGGACGACCCCACGCCTCGGCCGGGGCTCAAGCTCGGGTTCGGGAGCGAACGGCTTATACGCCGGCAGAACCTCCCCAGGGGCCAACTTCCATGTCTCCAGGGTCGGGACGGCGCCGAACTTCTCGAAGCCGACAATGATGTCATCCTCCCAACCCCGAAGCCTCCGAACCACCGTCGCTTCGTCGGGGTCGACCTCGCAAACCTGGCTTTCGAAATCCAGGTCGTGCCGACCCGCCTTCTCGGCGAGGATGGCCCGGAAATCGTCGAGGGACAGCACCCCGGCATCCAGCCTCTGGAACAACCAGTAGAGGTTGAAGGCCGCCGCCATGTCCATGCTCTCCCTCATCTCTTTGAAGTATTGGGCTTGGACCTCGGCAAAGGTTGCCGGCGGAGGGAGAGCGATGGGCTCGCCATCTATCTGCTTGGCAGCCTCCTTAAGGAGGGTGAGCTGAGAGGTCAGCCTCTTCCCGTAGTTCGTCAACTCGGTGGCCTCTTCCTCATGCTCCCTCTTCAGCTCGGCGATCTCGGCCGCATGCAGCTCGGCGAGGCGGACGAGGTCGGCTTTGTGCTTTTCCTCCAATCCGTGGACCTCCTCAGCACGGCGCCTCTCGCTTTCCGACAGCTCGGTGGCCAGCCTCACCTCCATCTCCTCCCTCTGCTGAGCCCACGCCGCCCTCTCGCGAGCCAGATCCTCGGCGGCCTTAGCAGCCGCCCTCTCCGCCACGGCGGCAGAGCCGCGTTGGATGACCAGCTCGTTCTCCAGAGACGAGATCTTCCTGACCTCGTCCTTGAGCTCACTGATCCGACCCTTGGAGGTGGCCAAATCCTCCTCGGCCCTATCGCGTGCGTCGATCTCCCGCTGCATGGCCACGGCGGCGTGGATCAGCTCGACCATGGTCCGGCCCATGGACGCCACCGAGTGCTGAATGAGCTGTGTCGGCGAGAGCATAGTCATCGCCGTCTCAGCGGTCGGGGTCCAAGAGGCCATCACGGCCTGCGCCGCAGACATCACCTCCCTCGGCAGACTGTGGGGATTGGGCAACTCAAGTGAAATCGCCGACGCCGAGTCGATGAACCACTGATCAGGGAATCCCTCCAGGCTCTTGGAGAGGCTGGCCTTGCGGCTCGGGTTCACGGGTATATATGTCGAGGAGCCGGCCTGATGGACATGAGCCGACCTCTCACCCGCCGTGGCGGCCCCCGGGACTTCAGCCACCTTCTTCTTCTTCGGGGACGGCGGGGCACTGTTTTGCACCCCGAGCTCGTCCTCCGCAGGCTCCTCCGGCTCCTCGGGCTCCTCCGCGAGGATTCGACGCTTCCTCTGACGGGCGGGCCCGCCCTGACTGGCGGCACCTCGGCCGTGGCCGGCGCCGGGCTCAGAGATGTTAGCCCGGCTCCTTCGTCCGCCTGCGGGAGCGGGGGCGGTAACGGTTGGGGCCGAGCTGACAGGTACCTCGGCCTCTCGGGGAAGCGTGGCCCCGGAGGTTGGTCTCGGCGGAGCGGGGTCTGAAGCCCCCGTTGAGCTCGACGCTGGGGCCTTTCTCCTCGATTGCCTTGTCAAGAAATCCATACGGCTGGCCATTTTTCGATCTTTTAAAGAGCTCGGATGTGCGCGCGCGTATTTGTTGGCGTCCTTCACCGAGCCGAATCCGCACTCGCGATGGAGAGGGTAGTACACTGTCAGACATTAATAAAATGCAAGGGTGAGAACAGAATGTAAGGGCACTAAAACACATGAATGAGAATCTGAGGCTAGAGGAGTACCGGGCTCGAAATGTTTGCTGTTGTACTCGGGACAGAGATTGTGCTGGATCAAGCTCTCTTCCGCGACAAGACTCCGGTAGTTACGCTTGTCCGCAGAAAGTCCGAGCAGAGTTTCGATCTTTGCGACCAGCTCGTCACTTGGCTCAATATGGGGGTTGTGGACTGAAATGTAAACACCGACCTGTTAGCAGACAAGGACAGTTAATCAGAAGAGCGGAAATGAACGAAAATAAACAACTTACAAGGGCCAGAAATGAAGTCAGTCGACGGGTGCCGAGTCGCGTTCGGCGTCTTCCATTCGCCGCCGACCCAAAACCACTCCGGCATGTAGCCATGCAGTGACTCAGGGACCTTGTGAATCAAGGACTTTTCTACGCCGGGAGATACCGAGCTATAGTAATTGCCGGACTCCCCGGACCTTTTGAAATCAAAGAGGGCTTTCACCTTATCACTAGTCGGGTCAGCCCAACCCTGCTGGCGGAAAAGGACTATAAGGCCGACCAGCCGGGCAAAGACTGTCGGGACGAACTGGCTGATGCCGATACCGATCCCACTAAGGATGTCGCTCAAGGCTCCTGGCAAAGGGAATCGGAGACCGAGCAGGATGCTGGAACGATACACCCCGATGCAGCCCGGCGGGGGGCAATGAATTCGCTCGCCGGCGTAGGGGGCGAAAACTCGGACCCCGGCACCGAAGCACGCCTTTCCCCGCAGTTGGGCGAGATCGACGTCCCTCAATATTGACGCCGTCGTCCAAGCAGTTGCCGAGGCAGAAGATGGCCACACACGCGCAGGGCGGCGCCAACATCTGGGAGGAACCGCGGTGGCATCCTCGACGGCAGCGTCGGTCTCGGAATCCTCACGACCCATGGGGACCCGCTCCCTCCCGTGGGTATCACCGCGGAGCGTCTCGTCGACCAGCTCGGCATCGACATCGGAGTCCTCGGAGGGGGCAGCGCAGGCCTCCTTCTCAACCCCGCCGCCATCGGACCGGTCGGAGCCGAGGTCGATGATCTCGACAGTGGGAAAATCCGAAGGGCCCTCGCGACGCGCGCCCACCTCCGCTGTCGCTGACGTAACGCGGACGGCCGAGATCGGCGTAACCCTGAGCGGTCGCATCATCTCCGCCGCCGGAGGGGAGTAAACCACTAACTCCCCCGTCTCCTCCGCCACGAAGCCGCCATCTCCGGCAGGGAAGTTCGCCGCATAATCGGAAGAACTCGACATAATCGAAAATAAAACAAAAAGAAAGGAGGATTTCGAAGGAAACGGAATTACCGGTACGAGAAGCGCCGAAAAGATTCGAAGGAATCTCGAAATTAGCCTCGGAACCCTTGCTGGAAAACTTCGTTGCTCAGAGAGTCAATTGCTCAGAAACTTCGGAATTCGTAAAAGCTTCTTGAGGAAGACGATGGGGATATATATACATACGGAGGACCAACCGCAACGCTACACGTGGCGCAGCATTTAAAATTCGAAATTAAAGGACACGATCCAACGGTGGGGGGCGAAACGATCCGACGGTTCATGAACGGCCGCGTGAAAGCCACGCGCCCCAAAAGTCACCGCTTCGACGAAGCGACACGACGTTTGGAGAGCGCCAATAAATGGGCGACACGTGTAAAAGCTCTGAACCGGCACGCCTTTTCGTAACCGACAAGAAGCACAACGGTCACAACGCATTAAATGGGGCGTCAATTCAGATCAGAAGATAACGGGCAAATTGTGGTTGTGATTTGCTCAAGTCCAGGTCATGTGCCGACCCCAAATGTATTCTAAGGGTAACGGCCTCACAGAGGATGCCGAAGCATACCCTCTCCGAGCCCGGGGGCCTGTATGTTGACATCCGGGTTCGCCCATGAGACTGAACCGGACCACTTAATTCCGAGAGCCGAACCAGAGAACCGGTCCACCTATAAGGTGCCGAGCTGGACCGGACAACCTTTTGACCCTGACATCGCCGTGAGACCATTCGTCAGTTCGGTATCTTTAATTACGACGCCGCGGGTGCCGGGCTGAGAAACGACGGACTGAAAGAAAGATTCCCCAGGACCAAGGGAATAGATGAAAGTCAGATGCCGAGGTGCCGACTTGGGGTCCCAGAGCGGGTCTCTACGACGGAGAATGCCGGTCTCTATAATGGTATAATAATGCCACTTGGAGGGCAATCATTGGCTAAATGGATGGGACGTCATAGCCTGCAGACCTACTCCTCCTAGTTAAGACATAAAGCCTGTCAGCATTAAATGCCTGCCACCTAATGATGAGGAAAACCTCAAATCGCATTTAATGCTGTCAGAGAAGCGCCGGACTGTCCCGCAGGAACACTGTACGACAAGACGGATGAACAGTATCTGAACAGTGCCACATTAAAGGCTACTATAAATAGCAACCCTTCTCATTTATTTTGGGTTGTTGAACCTCAACTGTAATAGCTATCTCTCTCTACTTTCTCTCTCTAAAACTCGCGTGATTACTCTGTAACTATTTGTAAGGATATTGCAAGTGCCGACCTCGTACGAGAGGCCGACCTAGCGATCTGTCAATAAAATTGCGATTAAACCGTATTTTCTTATCTCTACACCATTTCCTTTTCTATTATTTATCTTTTTAACCGTTGACCGGAAACGCCCGTCAACAACACCAAAGACGTGATCCGCGCGATTTCGCATTTTGGGCCCGTTCGGACTCGTGTAAGCTCGAAATTGAGCTCCGCTTCTTTCTATATGTCGCCAACGAACCCGTCTACCCAACCATGGTTGCTCGGTTGATTTTCGGGCTACATCTATTCTTGACGGGGCTTCTGACCTGCACACCAAAAACAATAAGAAAAACGTAGAAAACAGACAAAATATACGAAAAACACATAAAAAGCCAAAATAGAACAAAACACACAATAAACTACAAAACGAACTAACAACTAACAAAAAGACCTAAAACGGGAGAAAGTGAATGACAAAACAGTAATAAAAAACGTAACAAAAATGGTCACAACAAGGTTGAAAGGATAAATGGTCAAAAAGCAGAAAAATACCCTATAAGTGGTCGATAAGTGGTGGAATGGATGACGACTGGTGGTTAGACGAAAATCTACTCTTGGATCGAGTCATTCAGACTCGACCAGAGCGGGGGGACTAGATGATATAAGATACGATACCTAAATGAGTAAACCGGCCGAATAAGCCAGTTTAGCAAACCGGTCAATCATCCTGGTCGATCGAAGTACGGAAGGGGCGGTCGTGGTCGAACATTATCTGAACAAGAGCTTTTGGATCATGAGACAGCTTGAAGAGGAATTCTGGTACATGTAGAGCAGGTCAGTCCAAGGGCCATGGAAGGTCTGGTCGAAGATCGACCTCCGGCAAGAGCGGTCGTCTTATCAACCATTTCTTAGACTCGGAGCAGTCAGAGCAATTGACCTAGATCTGGTCGACCTTAAGAGCATTCGATGAGACATCATAGGAATCAAACCCCCACGTGCGGAGGACATGTGGCACAACCTGATTGGTCCATATCGCACACAAAAGGTAACCAAGGTACCGACGAGAAACTTTCGGGATCAGACGACCAACCCACCCGGCGCGAGAAAAACGACATCGACAAAGAGGGGCTGACTTGCGTGCCAAAGGGGTGGCTGTCGTTGAGCCTCGGCGGCCCGCTGGAGAAGGCAATCGGCGAATTGATGGGCTAGGGTTTCAGGCGAAGAGAAATTGGGAAAAACGGGTTAGAGAGAGATGGAGTCAAGTTTGTCCCTTTCTCTTTTTTTTTCTTGAAGTATTGAAATTTGCGTCGTATGCGGCTTCGGTCTCTCTCGGGTGCTATAGGCTTCCAGAACCACCGTCCGGAGTTGTCCCGTGGCTTGAGTATGATGTTCGAGGTGCCTCTTGTCCACGGAACATTTGTCTCTAGTAGCTCGTGAACTACAATCTCCCTTTGTACCAAAAAAAAAATAAAAATGAGTGGGTTCCATGTTTAATTAATCAGTAACTCCTAACCAGGTAGTAGTTAAGGAAAAGCATAATCATTGCAAATATATGATTTATGCGTAAAATATAGAATTGTTGACATCAAAACCTTCTTAAAAAATACGTGTTCAATGAATCTCAAAGAATAAAACAAAATTAATTTTAATTAAATAAAAACCGTGTGTACTGTCTCTGTATTTGAATCTGTATTCTGTAACTTTCGACGTTTCGTCTCCTCTGTTTCGGGCAGTCTCTTCTCCACTAGGTACATTCTTTTAGATCTGTTTTATTTTTTACTCAATTAACTCTTTTTTCTTAGGGTGTAATATAATTTGTTCAAGAACATTCTTTACTTTGTTTTACTGCACGACCCACATCTGTTACCTGGGGGCACGTTCGTTTGTTTGTTTTATTATATTTTTTTACACCAATTTTTCTGTTTCTTCTTGGTGGGTTTGCTTGATCAGGTTGATTACATTTCAGAATCATTTCTTGTAATTTCTTGTCAGGTTGTGTAATCGTACTATGAACTTGGGTAGTGAATTTCTGCCAAGAAATGCACTGCACTTCTCTTGGATGGCGATGAGACCATTATTTTTCTTTTCCATTTCTAAGAATTACACGGCCTGCTTTTTATGATATTATTTCGGCAAAATTTGGAAGTTGAAAAATATTTTGTTTTCTTGCGACCTTTTTATCTTCAGGAGAAACATTTACTTTGGACATATCTGCTAAAGTTGCAATCTTTTTGCTGCAAATTGGATCTGGGGACTGGTTAATTCCAGTTAGGGGTTTGGAATCGCGTTGAGGAAAAACCCCTGTTGAGCATTTGGGCTGTCGTTTGACTGAATTCCAGTTCCAAGGTGAAAATGATTGCGAGAAAAAGCATGGGGCGTGCTTCGCCCTTTCTGTTGGTGTTGCTGGCTTTCGGCTTCTTCATTGCAACTTATAATCTGTTAACTTTGGTGATGCACAAGACCAGTAGAAATGTAACTGGGGTGTTAAATGATCCAGTTATTAGGAGGCCCGAAGTGTCGGGTGAGGTAGGTGGACCGAAGTTCCATGTGGCATTAACGGCCACAGATGCTCCTTACAGCAAATGGCAATGCCGGATTATGTATTATTGGTACAAGAAAATGCGGGATGCACCAGGTTCAGATATGGGAGGTTTTACTCGGATTTTGCATTCGGGAAATTCTGATAATTTGATGGACGAAATCCCAACTGTCATTGTGGATCCTCTTCCAGACGGTCTTGATCGGGTGAGCCATGACTGACCACCTTTTTAGTTTTTCGGTGCTTTCAGTTTTGAATATGAAGGATTTGAGACTTGGAATGAAATAAATGTGCCTTGACTTTGGTGAAAGTGGAATTTTGTTTTCATAATGTCTTGGGAATCCTACAAATTAGGCTGGTAAAATAGATCGGGCATTAGGCTTAGCTCTATTGATGTCTTGTTTTATGCTAAACACCTCTTGATGGAAATTATGGATTACCAGATTTTTATCAACATACACAAGTTTAATCTCTCTGTCTGACATGCTGATTGAATATCAACAAATTTGAGCCTGAAGAAAATTTGCATGTGAAAAAAATGTATAACTAATCTAATAGATGGAAATAAAGTAGAGATTTTTTATCCTTCTATATTGCAAAGGTGCAGGCTTATCTTGCCTGAGACTTATCTCAGAAAGCTTTAGGAAGGTAATAATGATGTTGATCGAACATCTATGATATAGTGGTGTTAAGTTGACTGGCTATGTCTTGTTTGTTGGGAAATAGTCAAGTGCTTGTCCAGTTGATGTGCACTCCGTGTGAGTCATATGGAACTTGTGGCTCTCACTACCGCATTAAGTGTATCCTAATAATGTCCTTGGTTTCAAATGAATGAATTAATGGGTTCAACATTCTGAAACATAAAAAATAGATAAATAAATAAAATAAATAGAACGATGTTCTTACTTCTTATAGTAAATGATGAATGAGCCAGACAAAGAAACAAACTTGAATAGATGATCTTTTCCTATCAAGAGACCCTGTATACCAGTTTTATGTATTTAGATTTTCATATTTTTTTTTTTTGCTATGAGTGTTTTTATGCTTCCCACAACATTATTGTTTGCCCGCTGCTTCTTATGCTCCATTTTAGTTTAACTTATTTACTAGTTTTGTGTTTTTTAAATATTTCTGCAGGGTTACATTGTTTTAAACAGACCTTGGGCTTTCGTGCAGTGGCTGGACAAAGCCACCATCGAGGAAGAGTGTGTTCTCCTTCTCGGAACTCGAAACAATCTTTCTCTCTTTATGGTATGATCTAAACTAATCTTCTTTTGGTCTCACTAATTCTGATGCAGATACATTCTAATGGCGGAACCTGATCATATATTCGTTAACCCGTTGCCAAATTTGGCTGGTGAAGATCACCCGGCCGCATACCCCTTTTTCTATATAAAACCGGCTGAGCATGAGAAAATTGTGAGAAAATATTATCCTGAAGAAAAAGGCCCGGTGACAAATGTCGATCCAATTGGCAATTCTCCAGTAATTATCAAGAAGGTACAGGTTTTCATTTCCTATGATTTTCTTGATGCTTCAAGAGTGTTGGTGGCACATTCTAATTAGTACTTGATTTGCCAAGCTATGAAAACCTGATTGTATGAACTTCCTTGAATTATGACGCACTTCTTTGGGCAAAGTTTGCTCATAGTTGACCAAATAAATTAAGGGCATTAATTTATTTCCCCGTTACTGGAAAACATAAGAGAATATGGCATTAATATCAGAATCGCAACAAGTTGTTTTAGACCTTCACAAATTTTGATTTGCTTTGGTGAGGCCTATGATTGAGAAAGGCATGTATACTTACATCCACCCACCACAAATATCACCTTGCGAAAAATTGCTATCAAATTCAATTTTCCAAAATAACGGACTTTGAAAGTTATTTATCGGTCCACTTCTATTTTCTGCAAAATCTATTAGAAACTTTGCAAATTTTCAGCGCATTACTTACTGCAGTTTCATTACGCCTCGTCCCTTTGTTTCCTCATCTTTGTTCACATTTTCATTGTGGTATAATTCTCAATGGTGCAGTCGATTTTGGAGAAAATTGCACCCACATGGATGAACGTCTCCTTGCAGATGAAAGATGATCCCGAGACTGATAAGGCTTTTGGTTGGGTCCTAGAAATGTATGTGGGTTACTAAACAATGTACACTGATTATTTTAAATATTTATTTTATAATTTCCTAAATAACTTTTTGTGCATGATAGGTATGGTTATGCAGTTGCCTCTGCTTTGCATGGAGTGCAACATATTCTTCGTGCGGACTTCATGCTACAGGTCTGTTGGTTTATATTTCAGATAACTTTTTTTTTTTTTTACTTATTAAGTCATCTTATCACCAATTTGAGAGTTAATCTTTGTTCTTTCAGCCACCATTTGATTCAGAAGTTGGGAAGAAGTTCATCATCCATTATACATATGGTTGTGACTACAACATGAAGGTAATACGAATTTCCACTAATTCGAATCTGAAATTTGAGCTAACCTCTTTCGTTTATCTTAAATTGCTTGGATTTGGTGCACTTTCTTGCAATAGTGAATATGTAACTCTTTTGATTTTCCTTTTTTCCTCAATAAAATTGCTGGCTGGTAATTAAACAGGGGGAACTAACCTACGGCAAAATTGGAGAATGGAGATTTGACAAGAGATCGCACCTTCGTGGTCCGCCTCCTAAAAATATTTCACTACCTCCTCCAGGTGTCCCTGAAAGTGTGGTATGTCTTCTCTTTTCTTTTCTTTTTTTCTTTTTTTCTTTTTGAGCTATGATACAAGGAATAATTAGCCATTTGTACAACTCTACTCATTTCATCAACATTTACCAATATTTTGATGTCTATAGATGTGGAAGTTATTAAATTTCTCTGATGCAAATTAAATGAAGATTTTACAATTGAGAGTTTAGTTCAGCTTGTAGTTTAACAATGTTTTGAAATTATTATTATTTGGTATTTTGGTTACACTATGAAAATATGTACCACGTGTAAATATGAAAATTACAGACATCGCAGTTATGCGTGTTTTCTTTCTTGCATGGAACATAGTCTGCCAGCATAAATTATCCACTCAGACAGAGTCACAATTGTGAAATTTATAAACACTACCCTTGAGGTCTGGAGTCATTACAAAACCCAGAGAAAAAATTCAATTATAAAAAACCCCTTGAATCTTACTGAAATTTTTCTACATTCTTAAAAAGAATTCAGAATCTCCTCGTACATTCATAGAAATATTATAGGCCCTTAAACTTAAGAGCCTCTTTTATAATTTCGAAACTCGCCTTCGCTTTTATCTGTTTATTTTTATTTTTTTTAGTAAAAAAAAAACAAAAGAATTTAGGAAAAACAAAATTAGCTGCAGTTTTTTTTAATGAATTTGTTGCTGCATTCTGCAGGTAAGGCTTGTGAAAGCTGTGAACGAGGCAAGTGCACATCTTCCAAACTGGGAGACAACATAGGTGATATTGGCTCTGAGTTTATTATGCTCCATCTTTGATCATTTTTGTGAATTCGAGGATCTATTTTACAACAAAACACTTACTCTGGAGTATTCCTAGTTTTGTGTGACCTTCGTAAATGGTAAAAATATACGAAAATGTGAAGTACATGGGGAAAAGATACACAATAGAAGAAGATATGGGTTTTTCTTTCTGTCATAGGTTGATCCTTTTTCTGGGCCCCACTCATGCTGATATGTTCCTATATCCATACGTTTTTGTACTCTCACTTGCTTCGAAAACTTGGAAACTCAACTCATGCACAGCTATTGTAACATTACACAGCTGATTTCCATATTTGAGGTGTTGCTTTTAGGGTTATATGTGCTGAGAGCCACACATTCTCCCTGTACAATTTATTTCCTTTGTTTTAATCCTTTGCATGGTTTGAAATAAAAATTGTGTGGATTCAGATAATTCTGCTGCTATTTTTGTTTTTGCATTTCCTAGTCTTTATGAGCATTCAAAATATATAGAAATTTTGAAATTCTAATCCCGCCCAGCCTATAATCAAGATCCGTATAAACATTGAGAATTTTACGTATGCAAAAACCCTGTGGTTGACTTATGCTGCATCATATTTGGGATGTGCTTGGATATAGGTTAGGTTGAGTTTTAATTGGTTTTTTGGGTTAACCATATTTATTTTTGAAAAGGTTGATTGAGTTAGGTTTGAGTGGAATTTTGAGTTTGTATTGAAATTATATTTAAGATAAATTATTAAATTTGATTTGATGGAAAAGTAGGAGAAAAGTTATTGGATATTATGAGTAGTTAAAATTATGTGAGTATGTGAATAGTGAATTAAAGATGATGTGATATGTGAGGATTGATCGATATTATTTAATTATATTGATAATATTTAAAAAAGTTGAGGTTCAGTTACATTTGAGTTGTAATTTGAAAAATACAATCACAACTTATATCTAAGAATTACCTTAATTTGAAAAATACAATCACAACTTATATCTAAGCATTAACTTAATAAATGGACTCAAATTTTTAAGGATAAGTACATCATCTACTTATGTGGGAGAGATAGAGAGAGAAAATGCGGTTGAGGGACTTGTAATTTATTAAAGAGAACTTGTTTTATTGTTATTAGGTTCCACTACAAGCCAGATTCTCTAGTTAAAGTTAGTTTTAAAAAAAAAAAGAACAAAAAAAAAACAGTGATTACACAACCAGCAACTAATCCAGCATTCCTTCACATTTCATAGATTACACCAAACACATCACTTTCCATAACTTATTGGATGATCTTTATAGAGGGAGAGAAGGCTATCATTTTCCTGATTTGTCTTCATCCACTCCTCTTTTAGCCGCCAATCCCATTTCGAAAAAAGTTGTGATAGCACTCTCCATGTAGGGCCTTCCCTAGCCTCACGGTCATTTTCTAGCCGATCTTTACGGAGTAGCTTGTCAGAATATCTTGTCATTTGAGAACAAGAACAAGTTGAAACGAAATGTACTCACTAATGCATCCTCATTTGCTTTTCCCTACTTTATCTGGACGGGGTTGGGGGTTGCTATACATGGCCACCAAAGATTACTACACAAAATGAAATTTAAGAATCAANAATTAGAAAAGGGAAAAATATGTGGTAGATATTATGGTACGTGTGAGCAAGCCGAGTGTAGTTCTGTAACACTATTATTTTTTGAATTTTCATATGTTCCTGAAATGCTTTTTATTTTATCAGTTTTTATACAACAACAACAACATACTCAGTACATTCCCAACAGGTTGAGGTCTGGGGGGGTCAGTTGTACGCAGAACTTACCCTTGTAATTATACAAGGAGACTGTTTCCGTAGCGACCCAAGGTGCATTGCGCCATTTAATATATATTTTTTTATCAGTTTTTATATGTATGCCTAATTAGGGACATCAGTTTTTGGGCTGACGAGGTATATTGATTTAAATGGTGCATGAGCCAATGTGGCCTCATTATTTGGAAAAAACGGTGGGTGATTGGGATGTATCAAATAATCTCGGTTGGATGACCTATTCTTTTTAGATTTCTGAATCGTGTTCGAGTACCTTAAAAAGTGTCGGGAGGATTCTCGACATATGAAGTCAGTCTCTCTTTCCTATGTAATGTATATATGATAATGAACCCCTGAGGGCCCTGAGCGCCCTAGCTCATCCAGCAGCTGGTGAACTATCTTCTTTTTGTCCTGTCCGAGGCCGACATGAAGCGGTTCGAAGGGAAACTATAGGTGCGAGCTCGCTATGGCTCACATCAATCTTATTATCAACCAATCATGTACAATTTGTAGATCTATAACTAACTTTTCTCTGCTCGGAACTCGTTTCTGTTGTCGCCCGCAATGCGATGGAACTGCGGAAAGAACTCCACGAATTGTGTGCCTCTCACGCCCGGGCTAGTGAGGTCATTCGACAGCAGCAAAATAGCGCTTACGAATGCCAATATGAAGCTCTGCTTACGAATGCCAGTATGAAGCTCAAGGCTCAGGAAGAGGAGCACCAGCTCGTAATTGTCGAGATCGTCTATAGGCCAGGCCGACGACCTGCGCCTCGGAGATGGGTCGGCAATTCCTTGGCGCCTATAAGTACGAGCTACCAAAACTTTTCAAAAATTCAGTGTTGTTCTTATTCGCGCTAGTCCTGATAGGTAGTGCAAGTCATGGAGATCGCCCATGGGCACCAAAGAGTAGCCTGTCCACCAAGGTTTAACCGAGACCTATGATTATGCAGTTATCACAGGAAACCTTCTTCTACCTGTCACCGAAACTCCCCAAGGACCACCCGTGGTGGGAGCCAACCCTCAAGATGGCGGTGAAGAAGGTCGAGTTAGAGGGGCAACTCTAGCTACCTGCCACACAAGCCCCAACCGACCAGGATCAACTTGAGTCGCAGACCCCTTTAGGGCAAAATATATACTTTTTTTTTTCATTCGTTTTATGTATCTGGATCTTGTTCTGAAGACCTATTTTTATTTCGACCTATCTTGTAGTCATGCTTAATTTTTCGTACAAGTCACTTATCACGTAATCAAAATCTCTTATCACGATTTATCACGTAAAAGCTTTGACATAATCAACTAACATGTTTCATCTTGAGTGAATATCGCAACCTATAGCATAAGGAGGTTATATAGGTCATACCTCGTCCGACCTAGCCCTAAAGGATTCAGATTGCTCGCAGCGGGCCAAAACAATGTACTCCGCCTGACATATCACTGAAGGATTCAGATCTTTTGCAGCAAGTCAAAAAATATACCCGTTCGACCTAACCATGAAGGCTTCAGGTTGTTCGCAGCAGGCGAAAACAATGTACCCGACCGACCTAGCCTTCAGGTCGATCACGGTGAAACAAAGAAAATTACCCCGCCCGACCTAACTATGAAGGCTTCAGGTCGATCACAGAACAAAACAAATTACCCCTTCTAGCTCTGAAGGCTTCAGGCCGATGACAACCAACCAACCACAGTGGACCAAACAAAGCACTTCGCCCGACCTACCCCTGAAGGCTTTAGGTCGATCACAGCAGACCCAGATAAAGTACATTGCCCTACCTAACCCTGAAGGCTTCATGTTGATCATAGACCAAAACAAAGTACCCCGCTCGAATAACTTGGAGTTGATGCTTGAGAAATTAAATAAACATTTATTAATGAAAATCTGTTGAAATATTTGATAAAGACAACTCATGTAACTCTAAATTAAAAAAAAAAATCAGAATATTTGACAAAACATATCGACGCATAAAATTTCTTCAAGTGAAGCACGTTCCATTCTCGAGGCAATGCCTTTCCATGTTCGTCCTTGAGCTCATACGCCCCACACCTAAGGACCCGCGTAATCATGAAAGGATCCACCCAGGTCGGGTTCACCTTTGCCACGCGTCTTAGTGCATCAGCTTTTCTCCAAGCGAGGTCACTAACCTAAAAACGTTGTCATTTAACCTTCTTGTCGTACACAACCTTCATCCGTTGTTTATATATGGCTACAAGCTCGCCTTGTCTCGAAGCTCATCTATTGTCTCTAAAATCTCCCTCCAGACCTCCTGGTTTTCATGCTCGTCGAATCTCTCAACTCTGAATGAGTGGATCCATACCTCCACAGGTAGACGTGGCCAACACCCAATTTCGGTTCAAAACCGTCAACTCAGGTTCGCATTTTATGTGAACCGACCTGGGTATATATATGTGTTGGTTCACTGTCTCGGCGGCTCCCGAATCAGGGTCGAACCATCTTGAACCGTCGTTACAATGGTGCGAGAATATTGTGATTGATTTTTAAGAGATGTGGAATGTTTTGTTCGTGTATTTGTATTTAATTAACTAAATAATAGTAATTAATTAAAAATATAAGATAGGATGTGTACTAGTGTATTATTAATTTGTCATTAAAATATATCAAAGTAAGAGTTTTTTAGGTAGTTTTAGTTAAAAATATAATATATAATATGTATTTATGTATTACTATTTTGCCATTAAAAATACGCTACATTAAGTGTTTTTTAGGTAATTCATTTTATTACAAAATCACTCACAATTTTAAAATATCATAAATAAATAGATAGATAAAAGCTGCCAAACGCTATTGTGCCCTCAATAGAGAAACAATCATATTTATCTATAATTTTATTATTGATACTNGAAATGCTTTTTCTATGAGTCCCTTGTCCCAAAATTTAGTGGGAAATGGTGGAACAATATGTCGCTAGACCAAGCCGAAAAAGGGGCAAAAGAAAGAAAAAAGACACAAATCAGTTACTTCTTACTTTTTTTCCCCCACGAAAACTTCAAAAATAGCATAGAACTCAAAGTGCCATCAAAGTGCATTTTCTCTGTCCAGTCCATGTTGGTCCCTCCCCAGTTCTGCAAAGTACCACCCAAGCCTAACCATCCCTTTCTTGAAGTATGAACACTGACAGCAATAGATTGCTGACCTACCCTACTGGAAAAATCTTCAATCAGATTTTGGTTATCTGGCCTTTCCTGCTTCCCCTTCAGCAATGTCCTTCTCAGTTACCCAAATGGACTGAAAGACCCAAGAGTTTATAGTCTTCCAGAGCCACTACTGTTAGTTTTTTTATTAATTGTTTGTCCCACATCGAATGTATACCAAAGATGTGTAGGATCTTATTAGTATAAATAGGTCCCTTGCCTTTGGGTTACAATTGCACCTTATTCTATTCTCTCCTCTCTTGGTAGGAAATCCTTAATTAAGGAAATCCTAATTTGTGGGTTATTTAACCCTAGTTGTATTTTGTTGGTGAGTTTAGTAAATTTGGCGTTGCGGTTGGCGGTGCCCAGAGACGTAGGCTATTTTCGCCGAACTCCGTTATCAATTTTTGTGTCTTTTTATTTCCCGTCTTTTATTTATTTGTGTTGGCTTATTTTCGTTTGGAGTAGTGCTTGACATATTTGTTGGAGGGGTATTTTTGTCCGCTGCGTTTGGTGTTCTACCCCAACAAGTGGTATCAGAGCCGAAGGTTCGCCCTAGGCTAATTCGAAGAGGCGAGCACTGCATTCAAGTTCAAGATGTCCAAGGAGGTCAAGGGCGCATCATCCTCTGCATTCATTCCGGCAAGGACGGTGATGCCGAACGTCAGACTCCCGGTGGAGATCTTCGATGGGACCGGGCATTTCGGCATGTGGCAAGGCGAGGTGCTGGATTGTCTATTTCAGCAAGGCGTCGACATTGCAATTGAAGAAGAGAAGGCAACTGACGTTGAAGAGAAGGACTAGAAGAATATCAACTGCTTAGCATGTAGAACAATTCGTTCGTGTTTGTCGAGGGAGCAGAAGTACGCATTCAAGAATGAGAATTCGGCTCACACTTTGTGGAAGGCTTTGGAGGATAAATTTATGAAGAAAAGCGGCCAGAATAAGCTCCTCATGAAGAAGCGATTGTTCCGATTTGAGTACCGGCATGGCACATCGATGAATGACCACGTCACTGCATTCAATTAGTTGGTTGCAGATTTGTTGAATTTGGACGTCACATTCAGCGATGAAGATTTGGCTCTAATGTTGTTATCATCACTTCCGGATGACTTCGAGCACTTGGAGACTACTCTGCTCCATGGGAAGGACGATGTAACTCTTGCGGTGGTCAGTTCTGCTCTGTATAGCTACGAGTTGAGGAAGAAGAACAAACAAGAGACGAAGAATGCAGCAGCAGAAGATGAAGCGTTAGTTGCAAGAGGTCGGTCAAAGAGCCAAAAGAAGAATGGACGAGGAAGATCACGTTCCAAGGCCAAGCTTGAAAAAGACGAGTGTGCTTTCTGCCATGAGAAGGGACACTGGAAGAAGGACTGTCCTAAGTTGAAGAAGAAAGACAAATGTCCTCAAGATGCATATGTTGCTGAGGGTGGAAGTGAAGACTCAGAATTTTCACTTGTGGTTTCACCTTCATCATCTCATCCAGATGAATGGATTTTGGATTCAGGATGCACCTACCATATGTCTCCCATAAGGGAGTGGTTCTTTAATTTTTAAGAGATCAATGGAGGGGTTGTCTACATGGGTAATGATAATGCTTGTAAGACAAGCGGAATAGGTTTAATCCGTTTGAAGAATCGCGATGGTTCCACCAGAGTTTTGACGGATGTTCGGTACGTGCCGAGTTTGAAGAAAAATCTCATCTCATTAGGAGCCTTGGAATCCAAAAGCTTGGTAGTGACTTTACGAGATGGAGTTATGAAGGCTACATCCGACTTGCTCGTGGTGATGAAAGGCATCACGAGGAATAATTTGTATTACTATGAAGGCGATACAGTTGTTGGGATAGCAACAGTAGCAGATTCCACCAACAAGGAGTCTGAAGCAGTCAAGTTGTGGCATATGCGGTTGGGACATGCTGGTGAAAAATCCTTGCAGACATTGGCAAAACAAGGACTGTTGAAAGATGTCAAAGTGTGCAAATTAGACTTTTGTGAGCATTGTGTTCGGGGAAAGCAGAAGAGAGTGAAGTTTGGAACGGCTATCCATAATACCGAAGGTGTCTTGGATTATGTTCATTCGGATGTTTGGGGACCTTCTAAGACCCCATCATTAGGCGAAAGACGCTATTTTGTCACTTTCATCGATGACTTTTCCAGACGCGTTTGGGTGTACACTATGAAGACGAAGGATGAAGTGCTTGGTGTCTTCTTTACATGGAAGACCCAAATTGAAAATCAGACTGGAAGGAAGATCAAGGTCCTACGAACGGACAATGGTGGAGAATATACAAGTGATCCCTTTCAAGAAGTGTGCCGTAAAAATTACATTGTTAGGCACTTCACCGTCAGACGGACACCACAACAAAATGGGGTGGCGGAGCGCATGAATCGAACATTGGTGGAGAAAGTTCGATGTATGTTGTCCAATGCTGGTTTGGGCAAGGAGTACTGGGCTGAGGCTGTAACATACGCGCAACACCTCATAAATCGATTGCCGTCATCTGCAAAAGATGGTAAAACACCGTTGGAGGTATGGTCGGGGAAACATGTGGCTGACTATGGATCTTTGCATGTCTTTGGGTGTCCTACGTACTGTCATGTGAAGGATTCAAAGTTAGATCCAAGAGCGAGAAAGGCTTTGTTCATGGGAATCACAATTGGCGTGAAGGGATATCGTCTTTTGTGTCTTGAGACGAACAAAACTGTGTTCAGCAGGGATGTTACATTTGATAAACAAGGTATGATAAAGATGACGCAAACCCAACAAGTGGAGTTGACACCGAAGCAGGTGGAGATAGATGCGATGACGAGACAACCAGCTATGATCAACGAACCAATATCAAAGGATTCGTCGGATGATGAAGTACAGACTCAAGAATCATTAGAGTTACCCATTGCATTGAGAAAGCCCAGACGAGAGATTCAACAACCTGCTCGATTGACGGATATAGTGGCTTATGCACTTCCAATTGTTGATGATGACATACCTTTCACTTTTCAAGATGCAATTCGGAGGTTAGAAAATGAGAAGTGGAAAAGGGCTATGGAGGAAGAAATGTTGTCTCTTCAGAAGAATCAAACTTGGAAGGTGACGCAACTACCAAAAGGCAAAAGGGCGATAGGATGCAAGTGGGTATTTGCAAAGAAATATGGATTTCCTCAGAAGAATGATGTGCGCTACAAGGCAAGATTGGTGGCTAAAGGCTACGCTCAGAAGGAAGGAGTTGATTATAATGAAGTGTTTTCTCCAGTTGTTAAGCACTCTTCCATTAGAATTTTGTTAGCCTTAGCAGCACAGTTGAATTTGGAGCTAGCTCAACTTGACGTGAAGACGGCGTTCTTACACGGAGATTTAGATGAGGAAATCTACATGACTCAGCCAGAAGGATTCAAAATTTTTGGAAAAGAGAATTGGGTATGTAAGTTGAATAAATCGTTGTATGGACTGAAGCAATCTCCGAGACAGTGGTACAAACGGTTTGATAAGTTTATGATTGGGCAGAAGCACACGAAGCAGACATGATCATTGTGTGTATCTACGCAAGCTGCAAGATGGATCTTTCATTTACTTACTCTTGTATGTGGATGACATGTTGGTTGCATCAAAGAGCCAAGTGGAGATTGATCAGTTGAAGGCTCAGTTGAACCAAGAGTTTGAGATGGAAGACTTGGGGGAAGCTAAGAAAATTCTCGGGATGGAGATAAGTAGGGACAGAAGGAGAGGCAAGCTTTGTTTGACTCAGAAGCAATATCTGAATAAGGTACTACAACGTTTCAGCATAAAAGATGAGACGAAGCCTGTAAGTACACCACTTGCCCCTCATATTAAGTTAAGTGCCCAATTATCGCCAAATTGTGATGAAGAACGAGAGTACATGGATAGAGTCCCAAATGCAAATGCAGTTTGTAGTTTGGTGTATGCGATGGTGTGTACAAGGCCCGACATTTCACAAGTAGTTGGTGTTGTTAGCAGATATATGCATGACCCTGGTAAAGGTCATTGGCAAGCTGTGAAATGGATTCTACGGTACATTCATAATACTGTAGACGTTGAATTAGTTTATGAGCATAATGAATTTGGTCAATGTGTGGTTGGATATTGTGATTCTGACTACGCGGGCGATTTGGATAAGCGAAGATCAACGACTGGGTATTTGTTCACTTTTGCGAAAGCTCCAGTCAGTTGGAAGTCTACCTTACAGTCAATGGTTGCTTTGTCTACAACAGAGACAGAGTATATGGCGGTTACTGAAGCTGTGAAGGAGGCTATTTGGCTTCAAAGTTTGCTTGAAGACTTGGGAGTTGGTCAAAAGCACGTCTTAGTGCATTGTGACAGTCAGAGCGCTAATCACTTAGCGAAAAATCAAGTATTTCATGCAAGAACGAAGCATATTGATGTTCGCTATCACTTTGTGCGGGAGATTCTAGAAGATGGAACCGTTGTGTTGAAGAAGATCAAGATGACGGAGAATCCTGCAGATATGATGACCAAGGTAGTGACAACAGTCAAGTTTGAACATTGTTTAGATTTGACCAACATTCTGCATATTTGAGTTCGCGCCGTGAGGCGCATTTGGAGGCACCGCTAGCAGTTGATTTAGATTGAAGAGTCGAAGTGGGAGCAAAATTAGTCAAGGTGGAGAATTGTTAGTTTTTGATTAATTGTTTGTCCCACATCGAATGTATACCAAAGATGTGTAGGAACTTATTAGTATAAATAGGTCCCTTGCCTTTGGGTTACAATTGCACCTTATTCTATTCTCTCCTCTCTTGGTAGGAAATCCTTAATTAAGGAAATCCTAATTTGTGGGTTATTTAACCCTAGTTGTATTTTGTTGGTGAGTTTAGTAAATTTGGCGTTGCGGTTGGCGGTGCCCAGAGACGTAGGCTATTTTCGCCGAACTCCGTTATCAATTTTTGTGTCTTTTTATTTCCCGTCTTTTATTTATTTGTGTTGGCTTATTTTCGTTTGGAGTAGTGCTTGTCATATTTGTTGGAGGGGTATTTTTGTCCGCTGCGTTTGGTGTTCTACCCCAACAACTACAACATGTAACTTCAAAGACTAGACCTATCCCTAAAGCACTCTCACCTTCCTACACTACACACCTCAAACCACCAGTCCCTAAAGGATACCCTTTTATTTTCCAATTTTCTCCAGCTAACCCCCAAGAATTTCCAACAAGTTACAGCTCTAGGATAATTAAAAAATATATGATTTGTATCCTCCTCTTCAACCCCACACACTTCACTACCTATCAACCTCATTGGAGTTTAGTACTTAAAAAACCAACCCAACACCTCCAACAAAAGTTATTTAACTTTGTTTTTAATAGACAACTTCCTAGTCAAGTGATTGTCCACATCTTCTTATAACAGCTCTGGAAGTTGCTAGAACTTGGTTTGTTTATGTACTTCAGCATATTAGTTACAAGCATGTCATAGAACTTAACAGAAAAGACACCCTTCTTACTCTCATGCCACACTAGCCTATATATATCTCTCAGCCCCAACACACTAATAGGGATCTTCAAAATAGCCTCAGCCTCATATGGGTTAAAGGTTTGTTTAATAAGGTCCCTATCCCACTCTCTCCTCTCTTTCCTAATCAACTCCCCCACTCTACTAACCTTGTCCCTCTCCCTTGAAAAATGACAAGAGGATTTAAAAGAAGGCACACTAGGGATCCAGGCCCCAGGGCGAATCCTAAATGTGAATGGAACTCCCATCCCCTACCTGGTACCTACCCTCCAATTGAAAAGAACCTCTAGCCTCCAACCAGCTTCTCCAAAGTCAAAAGCCAGAGCTCTTAGGCTTAATCAGCAGGAAATTATGTTTCCAAAAGTATCTACTCTTCATAAGTATACTAACATGCAAGTTAGGTTAAGTGATCAACCTCCACAATTGTTTAACTATAAGGGCTCCATTGAAAACCTTAGGTTCCTAAACCTCAAACCCCAGAATCCTTAAGCACATCTAACTTTCACCACCCAGACCAATGAACCCTATTATTCCCAGCAAAATTATCCTCCCACCAGAAATTGGCCACTTCTCTACAAATATCTTTGCACACTGAAACAGACAACCTAAAGCAGAACATGACATAAGTTGGTAAAGCATCAGACACTATTTTAATAAGTGTTTCCTTACCAGCCTCACTCACAAACTTAATTTTTCCAGCTCTCCACTCTTGGTTTTACTCTGTCACTCACAAACTGAAATATATGCCTATTTGTTTTTCCAATCCTTACAGGTAAGCCCAAATACTTGAAGAACTTACTCTAGTAATTCCATTCAACACTTTACAAATATCAGTGGCTTCCTGAGAAGAAATGTTTTGGAGAAAAGAATGGAAGACTTATCAAGATGGACTCATTGCCCAAAAGCCAACCCATACTCATCCAACAAATTCAGAATAATGTGAGCATGAGATACATTAGCCTTGCAGAACAATAATGAATCATCAGCAAAGAACAAATGAGAAATACTAGGACCATGTTTACTGATTTTAATACTATGGAAAGAAGAATCACAACAAGCTTGTTTAATCAAATTAGACAAAGCCTCAGAGAGCATGACAAAAAGATAGGGATAAAGGAGAGCTCTATGTCTCAATGCCCTAGAGGGCAAAACCTAACCAAGGACTTCCCTATGCACATTAAAAGAGAAAGATGAAGAACAGACACAGTCCAAAATCCAAGAAACAAACCTATTACAAAAACCCATCTGAAAAAATACCCTAGCAAGAAAATTCAACTCAATCCTATCATAAGCATTTGCCACATCAAGTTTAACAGCCATAAACTTCTTTTTGTCTTTCCTCCTACTGTTAAGATAGTATATGCATTCATTGACAATGATTACATTGTCCGAAATTTGTCTGTCAGGAACAAATACTGGTTGAGAAGGAGAAAGACAAGAATGAAGAACAAATTTTAATCTATTGGCAATAACCTTAGAGATCAATTAATAAACAACAATACAGAGATTAATGGGTCTGTAATCTGACACCTTAGAGCATCTCCAATGGTTGAAGTAGATTGATAATTGAATAGACGGTCTTCTATCCACGTGGACAGAATAGAATGACATTTGATACATAACTCTCCAGTGGTAAATGTCTACATACTGTAAAAGTTTATACATGTGGCTT
>BKCP01005960.1:1614130-1642707 GCA_008636005.1 Striga asiatica | reverse complement strand
CAGAGAGATTGTTGAACAAGCTTTGAACCAGAAATCACAATATTTTTATACACAGATGTTTTTTTTTTCTTTTAACAAAAATATAATTCATCTGTTATTTTTGTTTTTGTATTCATATATTCATTTGGTATTTTTATCATATTCGGTGTTTTTTAAGAGTATGTTAATGCACGCTTTTATCAAAACTATATACGTTAAATTTATAATTAAAAGAAAAAAGAAATAATTAAAGGAAAAAGAATGACTCATTATGTCTAACAAGCCTTCTACATGTAGAAGAACTTCTGCATTTTATTCTTTCTCTTTCATGCCATGTCATTGTGTGTAGAGTCTAGACATTCACGGTTGGAGACATTTTTTATTGAACTTCTTCTACAATTCTAGAATTCACGGTCCATTGGAGATGCTCTTAGTTCTTACTAGAACTCCAAAACTGTATGTGGACCTTTAATTCAAAAATCGAATCACCATTCTCATGTTTTTATCGTTATCGTTATTATTATCTATTATATTTGAAATAGATATATTTTCTCTTTGAAATAGATATTCGTATATTGACAGCTTTTTCACCTCATTCACAATATAACCTATTTTCCGCACTACCGCTGAAAATTTGTGCAGGCAAAGAATTTCAAAGCAACAAGATAAAATTACTCAAATCCAAATCCTATAGCAAGCATCATTTATTTCCAGCTCTCTGCAAAAACACATGTTATTAATCCAACAAGCATGAACACATCAAATTACACTGTTAAAAGCACGCGTCGTTTAGGAGGCTGTCAACAAAAAAGCAGTAGGCAAATACACAGTGGCTCGCTATATACACTATTTACACAACTTTCAGAATATGTCCGAGTTTCAGGATACCCTAGTTAGCCCCAGCTTACAATATAAAATGTACACGACCAACAAGCATTTGTTTAATGCAAAACTGTAATTCATGGTCCACGGCCATCCGTAAGACACTGCTCCTATCTCTTCAGAAGCAGACCTAAGAACTCGGCAGTCCCTCGTTAATACTAATCCGACCCGCTTTCATTTCCGCTGAATCTTTTAACTCTCGGCAAGAAATCGTTCAATTTCAAATTGTTCAGCCACGCAAATGGAATCAATGGCTCTCCTGATCGTAACTTCACAAGATTCTGTCTGTAGGGTATCAAGATATTTCTAAGACCTGCATTTCCCCACCAAAATAAACCCATCACTCGAAATGCAAGAAATGTAATCAAGATTCAAGATCATTTCAAATTGTTGACAAAGAGAAAAAAACATATTTTACCTGAAATGCACATAAACTTGTAGAGACTAGCAACCTGAGGATCTCCTCTCGTGCTCATATGTGGCCTCTCCAGGCACTCCAAGAAAGCCATGTCAGCCTTGAGAAGCTCAGCTTGATCGTGTGTGTCATAACCTATATCATGACAATAGCAGCAAAAATCCAACCAATCAATTGGGCGTTTGTCCCACACGAGGGACCCACTGTCCTTACCGCTTGACCAGTTGGGCCCACAGTAGTGCCCATATCTTGGGAATAACTGTGACAGGAAGCCTCTTGGGCCTGTGTGCCATGGGACCTTCGAGACATAGGGCCGGAATCGTATGGCAGAGTATTGAGTGCAGGGCTGTGACCGTTTTTTCAGCTCTTTGTTAACAGTTTTTGGCAACCGAATGTTATATCCAGCACTCATAACCCAAGGAATAAATGAGAAAAGAGACCACCAATTATTCTCGATTTTTCCGTCAATCGTAGCATTATTTGTTGTGGGTGCCTCCACCAGGGTGCTGGATGACATGGCGGGTGATGTCACATCCTTGTTTGGATGGACTCCAAACCAACGGATGTATCTGTGAACTTGAAGATTCATCTAAGAGAATAGTTTTCGGTGGGTGTAAGCTTCGAGTTCCTAATTAATGGGACATGAAAGCTGCAATAAAATAAATACTTGATTAAGTACAAGTTCTCTAAAATCTAGTACAATGGTTCTTTTGCAAATCGAAGCTCATAAAAGGTGAGATGCGAGACATTCAGTTTTCTCTTCAAAATTGATTGGGAATTTCATAAGATAAAAATGCGAAGTTCAACACTCCATCCAGAAGAGGATAGGCTAGAGCAATGACCAAACACCATTTTTAAACCAGGCATATCGGAGAAGATAAATTCCTACTAGTGTAAGGAAAGGTGAATACACTGGATAATGAGCCAAATCAATTCTCCCATTACAACTCTGTTTTATGGATTAGCAGCATAAAACAATGAGTTCCGTACCAACTTCTCTCTGTTATACAAATATGGAAAAAAATCTATTTGAATACCAATGAGTTTTATAACTTGTTTTCTGGAAATCAAATTTAAAAATCAAAATTTCCGTTTGCCGAAGATTTACCAATAGTATACATCAGATTAATTTTGAGGATCACGTGAATTCCTTTTATTCCATCTCAAGAGTTTATACCAAACGTCAGTAGTAGTACTTCACTTCATCTTATCCACCATGGTCTTGAATTTTCCATACTCATATCTTTGATACAAGTACTACTTTCTGAACATTCACAGATCAAATACCAGAGTAAAACTATCCCGTTTTACCCTAAATCAAGCATACGCACACACTTGCGGCACACAAGCAAACATGAGAATTCATCACATATCAACACAGTTAGCTAATTGCTGTGCTCGAAAAGCAGTAAATTTAACCCAAAAAATATTAAATTAATAGTAATTTGAGCATCAAAAGGCGAGAAACAGTTGCCCTAACTGAATTTTCTTCAGAAGAAACACGAAGCAGAGGAATTATGTTTCAGTCCCAATGATGAGAGCTGATATGAAATCTGAAATCAACTGAAGAGCGAACTTCACACATGAGCTGAGCAAAACGATTGAAGTTACCTGAACTCTGTACCGTAGCTCTAAACGGATCACCGTCATCGCCGGATCGGAAAGAAGAAAACGACGGTGTGTCAGAGAAAGATTTCTGAAAGTTGAGTGGAGAGGATTTGATATAATAATAATAATAATGCGTGCTCATAAACAGTGTGTATAAGAATACGACCACAAAAATGGCAATCCGCAGTCCCCACCTACCTTTATTGAATTGGAAATGGAAATTACTTGCTTGTGGATCGTATCTCCTTGACACGTGGCATACGATTAGTGGGTAGCCCACTTGCAAATTAACAGTGAACTGCGGCATGTAAAATAACTTGACTAGTGTTTTGTGACCAAGACAACCCCGAGTCGACATGGAACCTGGTCGACCCGGGATGAACTGTTCGGGTGGGTTTTCCGATCGGGTAGTAAGAAATTCGGTCGACTCAGTTGTATAAGTATTAAAATTTCTATGTCTACACCAAGAGACAGATTTAGCTCATAAAATGAGTGGAGGTCAACTTGTTTTTATAAAACAAATATTCGTAACAAATTATAAATACAAAAAAGACATATTCATAGACATTGTTATGAGTTTTCTGTTGGAAAAAATACGCAGAATTTTTCATGAAGCCGGATCTATAAAAGTGAAATAAAAGCGAAAAATTGAACACACCAAATTTATAACGGAGTTCGGTCAATAATGTCTACGTCTCCGGACTACTGCAGATATTTTATTAGAAGAAAAGAAATACACTCGTGTTTAAGAAATACACTCGTGTTTACAAAACACTCTCAAACTCACTCACAACTCGCAACTCAAATACACATAGAAGCTAAAATTCTTGCTCACACCCTCTTTCTTCCTTTCCTCTCTTTTTGGATGTTGTTCTTGGTGTATTTGGTGTATTTTGTTAATCAGAATCCATATCTATTTATAGAGTGGAAGTGCACACTTTTTTCAATATTTTTGTGCTTAATTTTTCAACAAAAAATAAGCAGCCTGGTTGTTGCAAATCTTCAAGAATTGTGGCTGCCCATCTGTCAACATTGGTGGCTTAACAATCTCCCACTTGAGGATCTCCCACTTGAGAGTGATTTCAATCTGTTTTGTTGTATCTATTTTCTTTGGTTGAACTTCTTCCTCTTGACTCTGTATGCAATACAGAAGAGGTCGATGGTTCACCCGACTCTGAGTTGCTGGCACTTGTGTTATGTCGGTCCTTGTATATCGCTCTTTCATTAAAGATGACATCTCTGCTACGGATCATCTTTTTGTTTTCATCATCCCATATGTGGTAGCCAAACTCATCTTCACTATAACCAAGAAAAGTACATTTCTTTGATTTTGGATCAAGTTTGTTTCTACCTTGATCACTGATGTGCACATATGCAACACACCCGAAAACTCTAAGATGTGAGATTTTTACTTCTTTTCCGCTCCATACCTCTTCTGGTAACTTATGATCCAATGGTACCGATGGACTTCGATTGATCAAGTAAGTTGCTGTGTTGACTGCTTCTGCCCAGAACTACTTTGATAAGCCTGATTGCACACGCAAACTTCTGGCTTTTTCAATCAACGATCGATTCATACGCTCAGCTACACCATTGTGTTGGGGTGTACCAGGCACGGTTCTCACCATTCTGATCCCGTGCTCATAACAAAACTTCTTGAATCTGGTGGTTACATATTCACCACCATTGTCGGATCTGAGCTTCTTCATCTTCAAGCCTGTCTCATTTTTCACCATAGCTTTCCAAATCTTGAAAGCTTCAAATACTTCTGACTTGTGTTTCAGAAAGTAAACCAATATTTTTCTGGAGTGATCATCGATAAAAGTCACGAAGTATTGCTTTCCACCAACGGATGGGATAGTCGTTGGACCCCAAACATCATAGTGGATGAGCTCAAGCTTCTCCTTCTTTGGAGTTCTTCTACTTGTCTGAAAGCTTACTCTCGTCTGCTTTTTAAGTATACAATCTTCACACATGTCAATTTCTATTGACTAAAGATTTGGTAATTTTCCTTTTGAGTGCATGATCTTCATCCCATTTTCACTCATATGCCCAAGTCTTTGGTGCCATAGATTGGGATTTTCATTTGCTGCAACTGCAATCAGATGACATGCTCCTGTTGTCTTGTAAAAAGTACCACTCATTTTGCCTCGAGAAATTGTCATCGCACCCTTTGAAATCTTCCAATCATCACCATGGAAGATTGTCGTGTAGCCTTCACTGGCTAGCTGACCCACTGAGATTAAATTCTTCATCAGGTCGGGAATATGTCTAACATTTTTCAATTTCCATACAGACCCGCTCAGCTTGATTTTTATTGCACCTTTCCCTACAACCTCACATGATTGCTCATTACCAAGGTAAACTTTACAAAGATTTCCAGGAACATAATTTTCGAATAGTTCCTTCTGTGAGGTAGCATGAAAGGACGCTCTAGAGTCTAACACCGAAGACTCTTCTCTGTTCTCGAAAGAACATATCAGCATATCTCCTCCAGAGGCTGAAGCAATATTTGCCTCTTCTTTTGCCTCCTGATTCTTTGGTGCACTCTTGCACTGGTTTCTGTAGTGCCTGGTCTTCCCACAATTCCAGCACTCGATCGACTTCAAGTTTTGGGAACTACGATGATTCCTGGACTTGGATCTTCTTCCCTTTGATTTGTAGAGGTCGATAGTTCACCCGACTCTCTTCGTCGGATCTCTTCACTGAGAATCAAATTTTGGACATCATCAAATCTCAACTTATTGCTTCCCGATGAGCTACTCACAGCTGTGACCGTAGCATTCCAACTTTCTAGTAGGGAAGACAAAAGTATTAAATTCCGTACTTCATCATCTAACTCGATCCCAACTGAACTCAACTGGGTTGTAACAGTATTGAGCTCATTGAGATGGCGTGCCGCCGGAGCACCTTCGGTCATACGAAGGTTGAACAATCGCCTCATCAAATGAACTTTATTTGAGGCTGATGGTTTCACGTACATTTTGGAAAGAGCCTTCATGAGGCATGTTGTCGTCTTTTCTTTTGCAATGTTTAAAACAACATTACGGGACAACGTCAGTCGAATGGCTTAAGGGCTTGTCTGTCAAGGAAACTCCATTCTTCCTCCTTTATGTCCTCTGGCTTCTTTCTTGTGAGTGGTTGATACATATTCTTCTAGTACAGAAAATCCTTGATTTGCATCTTCCAAAAGCCAAAGTCCGCACCATCGAACTTTTCAATATTTATTTTTCCTTCGTCTGCAGCCATCACTTCGACTCTGATCTGACTTCTCTGCCGGATCGTTTCTGATAATTTTCGGTAGATAAATTTGTAGCAACGACAAAATTAGCACTATTCACATTTTTCACAATTCTCGGAATAGTAAGACCACACAAAAATTACAAAATTAACAATCTAGCTCTGATACCAGTTATTGGGAAAAATACGGTGAATTGTCAATGAAGTCGGATCTATAAAGTGAAATAAAAGCGAAAATTGGACACACCAAATTGATAACGGAGTTCGGCAAATAATTCCTACGTCTCCGGACTACTGCATATATTTTATTAGGAGAAAAGAAATACACTCGTGTTTACAAAACACTCTCAAACTCACTAAGCAGCCTGGCTGCTGCAAATTTTCAAGAATTGTAGCTGCCCATCTGTCAACATTGGTGGCTTAACATTTTCATAACTTGGTATAACTCTACAATAAGGTCTTTACATTTTCTTTCGGTCTAACAATATTACAATTCAACTCAAGTATATTTGGAATAAAAGTAGCTAATTTTGAAATATTTTCAAATGCACTTTTTTGTCGATGCTACTTATAAAAATATTTCTCCATAATTTGATACAAAAAAAAAATTACAATTTATAAAATGCTTTATTTAATACTCCCTCCTATTTTTATTATTTGTCATCCTAGCTTAATTGATCATTTGTTAAATAAATGTCGTTTTGGCTATTTTGTACATATTTTCTATTATTACCCTCATCTAACTAATAAATACACTACGTCTTTTCATATTCACTCTCCATCTTTTCTCAAAACATCAATCTCTATCCTCATTAATGAGGGTTATTATTGGCAAAAAAATATTCTTAATTATTGTGCAACTTCTCAAAACGACATTTATTAAAAATATGAGGGAGTATATCAAACTTTTAAGAGCCCTACAAGTTATCAATCACACCAATTTAAATATGTTAATAGCCTGTTAAGAAACAACATTCAATTAACTACAAATTTAAATTTTATATTTTTATTCCAAATCTCCAAAAAGAATGATTATATTTACTTTCAACAAAATCAACAAAAACAGTGATTTCTTTTTCCCATTATCTCTTTTGTCCTTTCTTTGTACTCCCATTTTTTTTTATTTATTTATGAATTTAGTGGTGTATTAAATTATTTTTTAATAGGGTATATAAGATAGTATTTTTTTTCTTTCCAGTGTGGACCTAGGCCCACACTGGCCCTTATAAGGCTACGCCATTGCCTACACCGGTATTGATATGGCCGGGTCAAATAAAATTATGTACATATATATTTCTCCCTTTTTGTTTTTGAAAAATATATATATATATTTATGTGATAATAGTTATGATAAAATATAATATTATTGAGACTTTAGGGTCTAAAATTGACATAAAATAATTTACTTTTATTATTTTATGTATTGTTATACGGTAAAAATATTATAAATATAATTTAAATTTTATAAAATCAATTACTCGATTTATCAATTTTCCTAATGATCCGGCAACTGGATCAGTGACTCGAAGTCCAGCCCGGGTCAATCATCGTTCGTGTTTTATATGAATTATGAAGCATCCAACTAAATATATGTACATGGATATACATCGGGCTATTATATAGGATTGATAGATCCATTTAATTTACATATGTAAAAACCAGACATAGTTTTGCACAAAATGATTACACATAAAATTGCAAAATACCAGACAGATGATAGTTACTTAGTTTATGAAAAAAACTTCATATATTTCCGGCTAATTAGTTGTTGAATTTACTCATATGTGTCATTGTGACATAATGTCACTGGGTAAAGTACAATAGATCTCTCCTATTCGGTTCAGAGAGCCACTTACATACGTTTAAGTTCAACACAGGAAGTCGAGAAAAGTGTTGCAGTTAGAATTCACGTTACCATTGAAATATATCATTATAAGATAAGCAGAACAATTTACAGAAAAGATGCTAATGCAAATTGTACCATTTTTCAAGGAAATTTTGGTAACGTACTCTGCAACAAACTGTAATTCATGCTAACAGAATTCATCAACCTACTGATATTTTAGAGCCAAATAAATTCATACAAATGCTGCAAACTTTGAATCGACGAAACTTCAAATACAGCATGACAAACGGCAACCAGACAGTTGTGCTAATTCACTGATAATCAGTGTCGTATATTCTAACAAAACTTCTGTGATAACCATAATCCCACAGCCCCAGTTTCCTAATGTAATTACATTCTTGATATNATGATTAAAGCCAAGGAGGAGAAGACAGTTTATAAGGAAAATCTTCGGGTGCAACAGACCCATAGTTTAAATCCAAGTTGTGGAGTTGTTCCATCAACTGGGACCTTCTTTCCTTAAAGAAGTCCAGACGAGTCGTCAGTTCTACTAAAGTCGAGGATGGATGCCGAGGAGGATATTCCATCACCTATGCCCAAGTATTCAAATTTTCGCATTAAAAATGTCTGGCTTAGGAATCAAGAAAGAAATTTTAAAACTGAACATTGAACAAGTATGGGTCTCTCTCCTTCCCTCTGTACACTTAACTTCTGAAAACGGAATATTTCTTTCTGTACTTTTTTTTTTTCACGGCATTAGGGCTTTTGGCTTGTCATTGGTACAAAAAATGCATGTAAAATTTTGTTCTTACCTCGGCCATCCTAGAAGTGGAAGGTACAGACGCAGGTTCTAGTAGATTCTCGATGGGTACACTCTTGGACGAATCAAAAGAATCAACTAAATTTGTTGACTCCATGAACTGATTCCGAGAAGGCTGCCGGCTATGCCTCCCAGATGTCGACACCTGTCCTTTACTATTTCTTGGGTCTGGCCCCAACATATCCTACGAGAACCATTTAAGAACTGAATTAGCAGAGTGACATTTGATGACATTGGAACAAATCAAATTCTGATAGTAAAAAAAAAAAAAAAGACAATTGAAAACGAGACAGAAAAAATTATAAAAGGGGCAATCACCTCGGTTCTTTGTTTTCTTTCTTGGTTACAAACAGCAAGTGTCGAGTCAAAATCTTGCTGCAAATATTTCCTGCATGCATATATGAAGAGCCACAATTTACTAACTTGGTAGTTCAGATTTATCTCAAGAAATCAAATGTTCAATCAGATTGTATACTGCGTATAATATGGTACACCATTAGATATAAGAAACACAGTATGTTGAAATTTTCAGATGTATCAATATGTTTAAGTTCCTGAAAAAATATCTACTACCTCCTATTCTTTTTAAATGTCATTTTGGTTTTATCAACCATTAACCAAATAAATGACATTTTGGATCTTTTGTACATATTTTTCTATTATTACCCTCATTTAGGTAATAAATACACTACGCCTTTTCATATTCACTCTTCACCTTTTCTCAAAACATCCATCTCTATCTTCAATAATGAGGTTATTATTGGCAAAAAAAAAATCTTAATTACTGTGCAACTTCTCAAAATGACACTTATTATGAATAGGAGGGAGTATTAAGTAAAAACTCCTATAGAAGGTACGAAACAATCATAAAACGAAGTTAAGGCAATAAATTTAGCTTGAAATAACTCCAAATATCAGGCACGCTCCAAGTAGTTCTATCAGTTGATCTCAATTACTTAGGTGCTATAAAAACATAAAATGAATGTAAAATCAAATTAAAATGGGGGTCGGACTAACTGCTGTGAATTTTGATTTTGGGTTGAATCTGGAAGTGGCACATAGTGATGCTGACGTTGTTGATTTAGCTGATGGTGCAGCTCGGCAACTTTCTGCTTCAATCTGGCCACATCTGCCTCTGCAAGAGCTATCTCCTCAAGCTCGGCTCTCGTCTTCGTAAAAAGTTTAAATATTTCATCAACAACATCACGTAAAGGCTTGGTTATGATTATACACTTATATATGTGAAGGAATTGAGACAGACCTTAGAATCCATGCCACGAGATCCGGAAAACTGACCAGAAGACATGCTTAAGCCAACTTCAAGAGCAGCTCGAAGGTCTCTTTCGGCTAGTAACTGTTCTTGCAGTCTCACCACCTATGAAAGAGAAGATGCGAAGAAAGTCAGTAAATTAACATGTCAGACCAAGACATGCAATTTCATGCAAATTTCATGTAAATTTCATGTATCATACCAATGAACTCAATTTGATTGACAGAAACTTACATCTTGTTCGAGTGACAACCTCCGCTCATGCAGAGCTTGCTTTCTTCTCTCCAAGCTAGCTTGCAGAATTGCATTTCCTCTTGCCTACCAAGATGGAAAGTTGAATGTTATAACAAAACAAACACTACCTATGAGCATTATAGAAATCATGAACAGTTTCCAAAAAAGCTAGTAATTACTTCTTTTGCAATCCTTTGACGCAAATCATTCTTGGCAATCTCCAATCTCTGAACAGCAAGCCTATAAAATGATATCAGTGAGCTTCAGTAGAATGTTCGGAAATAGCAAAATAAATTTGGCATGCATACATCAACAACTATGCTATCATAATGGGTGTATTTTGAGAGGCCGAGGGGGGATGGTGGAAGGTGTATGATATATAGAGGATTATTTGTAATTCAACATAAATAAACCAGTAAAAGGATTATCATAGAAATGTTAGGCAAATCATAAGGACAGATCACTTAGATAATTGTGAGACTTGTCATATTATTTCTATGATTTTATCGACATGATGGGCTAGCGATTGCTCCTTTGTATCTTAAATAGAAATTTCATTAAGAAAACATCTGGAGATTCTTCGACCACAGGTTCTCAAGGACAATTAAGTGTGGGGAACCAACTATTATAAGTAAAGGTAAATAAGAAAGGCAGAAAGGAAGTTTTTTAAATGGATCCGAGGTGCTCAGGGATGTTGTGTGGCATAGAAATTCAAGAGCATAAAGCAGAAAGAGAACTAATCAGTAGACCAGAAAGCAATAGGATGCTTGGATACAAAACTTATCCAAAAAATCCAAACACTTTTAACTTAACCACTTTTTTTAACTCAACTTTAACTCAACCCAACTAATATTAATATTATTAATATAATTAAATAATATCAACCAATCATTCTTACACATCACATCAACCTTAATTCACTATTCATCCTCTCACATAATTTTAACTAACCAACACTTCAAATCATTTCTCTCATACTTTTACATTAAATCAATTTTAATTATTTTATTTTAAATATTATTTTAATATACCACTAACTAACCATACCACCTTTTTCAAAATTAACCAAACCAAACCAAAAAAATCCTAACAAATCCAAAAATTTTTATATCCAAGCATTAAATGTGTTAGAAGGTAATCTTACTCTTCCTCCCCAGAGAAATCAATTGATTCTGTTGAAGGAGTTTTTCTGGCCTGAAAAAAAAAAAAATAATAATAAAAAGAAAAAGAAAGAGAGTGAATCAAAAGATAAAATGGATAACTAACCAAACAACTCTAGAAAAATTTGCAACATATTAAAAGCTAAATAGCAAAATAAGTAAAAACTGACGGAGAAAATTTCAATTAGCAACAAGGATTTCGGAATATGCATGCTTGGAATGGACAATACTATTGTAGTTCTATAATCAATAATCATATAATACTTCATCATGTTAAACTAAACCCATTCCATGGCCACCATTGAAGAAAACAGGTAACACAGGTAGAATAAAAATCATGAAACAAAATACTAATAAAATATAATCTCTACTCTAGATTATGGTTCTTCTCGACCTACCAAAATTATACATCAGGACTAACAAACTGGAAAACATGATAGAACTTACGAATATTCATGCAATAAATCTGCAACATTTGTGTTCAAGTGCTTCAGGATAGGAATGCCTACAGAGATTCTAGATATTGCACCACATACAAACTAGAGCAGAGGTAAAGAAAGAAGTAGTAGTGCATTTCTACAGTTCCAAAGACTAGGGAAGTGGAAACATAAGTTTCACCAAAAGTGCTCGAGTGTGTAGACATCCGTGCAGTCGCCTTCACAAGAAGAGATTGATTGACTAAGCAGACAACTGACGGTAAAACAAACATGATTATTGTCACATCTTTGGCTAATAGCAGAAATTTTCACAAATAAGGTACGACATAAGAACTATACTTTCATCCAAACCTAGATATATTACAATTTAACTATGATTAGTCCTTAAATAAGCATAATTCTTAACTCAATTACACACAATCGCAATTTTATAAATAATAAGTCTATTTTCCTACAATAAATTAAAATGTCTCATTTCCCTTCATCCTCCATTTCAACTTTGACGAGTTTCAAATAACAAAACGAACACTTACTTTTCTCTTTCCCCAAAATCTCGATTTCTTGCCACTCGGATTAGGATTCCTAAGTTTAGGCATTGGTGTATCTGGCAATAATTCCGTTCCAAGAATAGACTGGTGTAGCTCATGATCGATAGAAGACAAAAGATCCCCCATGGATCGCTGTGACTCATTACCAAGCACTTCAGCAGAAGCATCAGTCATACTATCACTTGCCCTTTTTTGATGGTCGAGTGGCTCATTAGCTGATATAGAATAACTAAGGGGTCCAGATTCCAAATTTGCTTTCATTGTTGCCAAAGTACTACTGTTAGTGGGGGATCCATCATCTGAAGCATCATTCCGAACGGCCTGATATTATAAATGCAAACTATAAAATTTTAGCAATAAGCTTTTGGAAAGAGCACATTTAGGCAAGACGTGTTAAGGGTGTGATTGGATATAAACTTGACCAATAAAAAACCAATCAAAACTCAAATTTAACTCAACCCCACTATACTCAATATTATCAATATAATTAAATAATATCAACCAATCATTCTTACACATCACATCAGTTTTAATTCACTATTCACCCTCTCACATAATTTTAACTAACCATCACTTCCAATCATTTTTCTCCTACTTTTACATCAAATCAATTTTAATTATTTTATTTTAAATATTATTTTAATTTAAACTTAAATTCCCACTAATAATTAACCATACCACCTTTTCGAAAATTAACTATGGTTAACAAAAAAAAACCAATCAAATCCATATCCAATCACACCCTAAGTTACTCTTAGCAGAAATGTAGACCATTACAATTGTTACAACTAAAATAGGTTCCATCAAGATGTTACAGAAATCAAAATTAGTTGAAGAATCAACAAGTGTATCCTATTAGTTCTCAGTCGATAAATTCCCAGTTCTATATGAACCTGAACACACAGACACAGACAAGCAGGGAGAGAGAGAACCTTATAGTCATACAGATCAATGGCAGCAGAGCCACTACTTTCACTTAACCTCCCACTGAGCCTGCGATCACGATCAATGTCTGCTTCAGGGTCAACTTCATTTTCAGCATCATGATAACCATTGATCTTCACGCCAGGGTGTTCTTCATCACTTGTATGTTCACTTCCACTGGAATTGGCTTGAGAATGAACCGAGATGGAATATCTGCGGATATTGTTGACCTGAAAAGAAATCAAAGTGTTCAGTGAACCACACTCCCGAAACTTCTGAAAGTGCTTCACGCAGATTTAGGAAGCGTATGCAAACTTGAAATAAGAAAATGGTGATCAGCTACGATCTTGAAAATATTCAGTTTTTCCCCATCTAATAGCTGATACAACTTCCTTTCAGAGCTTGCATAACACTTAATTGCATCATACAATAGATTGTCCAAGTAACTATAAATTCTAGCTGAATAATAAAGGAACAACCAATAGCTATGCACACAAACTTAGGGAACAAAACAGAAAGCATTCAAAAGTAATTATGTTAATAGAAATAAGGCAGAGAAAATGAAAGCGGAAAATTTCAGCCAGTATCTCTATCAATGTAGAAACTAAGAAGTATCTATAACATACATCAAAAATATTATCATACTCCTCAAGCAGAAACGTAATAATTGCTTGAGCATTATTAGCAGCATTGGCAGCAGCTAGAAGCTGAGCAGAATTATCTCCATTGGTATCATAATCGTCCTCTAATTCACATTCACCAGCCACAAGAGGCCGCAAGAGCAATGGAGCCATGCAAGCAGCAATTGCTGATGAAGACATCCGATTATCAGAAGCATGGAAGGAAACTACATGCATCATCTTAAGAACTCTGCAAACATAGAACACGAGAAGATGGGAATTAAACAATAAACATTATGTGTCATACTAACACAACATACTAAATCAACACAAAATTTCATGTTATAGCAAAAAGCAAATTTCACATTTGACGTATAAATGCATATAAACTGATCCTGCAGCACCTTAGGATGCAACAAAAAGTCTGATTAACATAAGATATATTTTTCTCAAAGTTGCAGTGTATGAGACGCCAATGATAATTCCTAATAGCTGATTGAACCTTCTGCCACAACAGTAAAAGAGTGGAGAGAAATTCTTTTTCCCCTCACGTTTTCACGTTCAAAAACAAAGTGTAAATGACTGACCGGACAAAAGAGTTATTTGTGAAAAGCACCTCATATCAAAGACTAATCAATATTCGCATCCTCAATTTTTTTTCTCTGTTTATGGAGAAGCTTAAATTTTCCTACCAAACAGTAAACAGTTCATTATCATTAGTGAAAGATGTCATTAGTGAAAGATGCAGAATCTTCGATCTGTTAACTATATCAAGGCCCATAAGACCCATTTAGTACATGAAGAATTTCACATCAAAGGAAATCATCTATTCAAAACCCCAGGTTTGTAACATGGTATCAAAGGAAACAAATAAGTTTTTTTCTTTTTCTTTTTCTTCAAGTCTCACCACCCACACCAATCACCTAGCCGCCCCGGAATTGACTCTTCGTCCAAATCTTGCCGGAAAACTCCGCACGTGTGTGCCATACGCGCCGGAACAGATTGCTGTCGGCCATCTCACGAGCTGGCAGGTGAGGGCGTTTGACTCGACGGAAGTTTTGGTGCCCGTTTTGGCCTTTTTCAGATCAGCCACTTGTTGAGCATAGAATTCGTGTGTTCTAATCCATCCTGACGCTCATCAACTCCTGTTTATTGTCATCACTTGTCTCTCGTGTCGTCCTACGCTGCCCATCGCAGCAACTTCATTCATATTCCATCGCAGCCCATTGCTGTTTGTTTGATATGTTGTTGTCCGTGTACTATCTCATCACGAAGGCATGCCTGTTTTCTTACATCGTTGAATCATGTCGCAACTCAATACCATTGCAATCAATATCACTCTAGATGGTCAGTATGGCTTTTCTTGTGGAAATGGTATTGAAGGGTTATGCCTGTTAACTATATATTATAGGCCCAGCCCATATTACTTAAGGCCCTAAGTCAATATATATGTGGCTATCCTCACTTGTGCATATTCATACGTCCAAAACACTAAGGTTTGTAACTCACAGCCTTACACATAAAGATATTTTTTTTTATTTCACCTCCCACACCAATCAAATTGCCGCCTCGAGATCGACTTTCCGGCGAAGTTTCGCCGTCAGAAGCCGCGCGTGTGAGTCACACGCGCCGCCGGAAGTTTCTGCCGTCAATCCCGCGCGCCAGCGCTCGAGGGCGCGCGTGGCTGGCCGGAATTTTTTCCGGCGACCATCCGTGAACTCAGAATTTTGTGCTCGTGCTGCCAGTGTTCTTTGTTTTGTGTTTCGGGAGGTTTTGGTGTTCGTTTTGTGCATTTTTTGATCCGTCATTCTACGGGTTTTTGTACTCTAATCTGTCCCGACCGTCGTCAATTTCTGTTTTTTGTTGTCACTCGCATATCGTGTGCTTCAATGCTGCCCGTCGCAGCGCTTTCATTCATACTTCATAACGGCTCGCTGCTACGTGTTTGTCAAATCATGTCACAACTTCATGGAATTGCTATCAATATTACTCTTGATGGTCAGAATTATCGGGAGTGGCTTTCTCTGTTTCAACAGTGTTGAGGGGTTACGGTTTGGCTTTTCACTTGACTGATGAAGGACTCGAAAGGAAGGCCGATAATAGCAATGCTGCCGAAATCAAAATATGGCAGATCAATGATGGAAAAGTGATGGTTGCCATCGTCAACAATGTCAAGCAGTCCATGATTATGAGTCTTCTTCATTTCGGACAGCCAAAGGGATGTGGTCTTATTTGCAGCAGCGCTATGTTCAGGATAGAGGTGCTCTCTTACAACCATATGCAACAAATTCACGTGATTGAACAGAACTCCATGTCCATTGATGAATACTACTCTGCTTTTGATCGTGATGGGACCATTGATCTCTATGGTACCTCAGTGCTCGGCGGAGGAGTGTTCAGCACATAAATTTGTTGAGAAGATCTTTATTTATCGCTTTGTCATGGGAGTAAGAGCAGAATTTGAGTCCATTCATACACGGTTGCTTCATAACTCCTCTACTCTGACCATGGCACAGGCATTATCTGAATAGATTGCTGAAGAGACTCGTCTCCATTCTCTGTCAGTTGCTCCGCCGTCTGTATCGCAGAGTGTTCTGGCAGCTCCTCAAAGGACATTTTCTCAACGGCTTAGTGCACCCAGAGGTGACTCTCCAGAACCCTGTAAGCATTGTGGGAAGACCGGGCACAGTCACGAGAATTATTTTACTCAGCATCCAGAAAAGTTAGCTGAGTATCATGCGCGTCGTGCTGCTCGGGCTCGTGGTACAACTTCTGCTACAAAGGGGTCTGTTTCCGTCGTTGTTACCTCTCCTGTCCATGCTCCTCAGTCTTGGGTCCTCGATTCTGGAGCATCTTTTCATGTGACATCTGATCACTCCCAGTTGTTGCCTGCAAGGCGGTCCCCGATGGTGATTCTATTCAGACAGCTGATGGCACTTCTTGCCATATCACTCATGAGGGTTCTCTCTGCAATTCTCGTTTTTTAGTGCCTAATATCTCTTATGTTCCTAAATTATCTATGAATCTTCTTTTCGTTGGTCAGGTCACTGATCAAAATTGTTTTGTTGGATTTGATGATTCATCCTGTTTTATTCAGAATCGTCGAAGCGGGGCTGTGATTGGGACTGGCCATCGCCGTAAAGGTTCTTCGAGCCTCTACGTGTTAGACACTTTGCATCTTCCTTCTAGTTCTACTGCTCGTGTGTCATCCATTGCCTCGTCTTCCACATCATCTTTTGCCAAGTGGCATCATCGTCTTGGTCATTTGAGTGTGTCTCGTTTGTCTACTTTGATTAGTACTGGTTGTTTAGGTCGTACATCTATCGAGTCTAGTTTTCATTGTAAGGGTTGCAAGCTCGGAAAAACAGCTGCAACTCCCATATCCTACTAGTATTTCTTATTCTGCTAGACCTTTTGATGTATGGGGTCCGTCCCCTTTTTCTACAAAAGGTGGCAATAAATATTATGTTCTTTTTATTGATGATCATTCTCGATATACTTGGGTTTATTATATGAAACATTGTTCTCAGTTGTGTTCCATTTATAAAGATTTTGTTCGAATGGTTCATACTCAGTTTTCTACCCCTATTCGAGTTTTTCGTTCTGATTCTGGTGGTGAGTATATGTCAAACAATTTTCGTCAATTTTTTACTTCTGAGGGCAGGCACTCTTGCCCAGCTCTCATGTCATGTCTCTGGTGCACATGCTCAGAATGGTGTTGCAGAAAGAAAACACCGCCATCTCATTGAGACTGCTAGAACCCTTCTCTCATTGCCTCATTTGTTCCTTCTCATTTTTGGGGAGAAGATGTGTCTACAGTTGTTTATCTTATTAACCGACCGTCTTCCAAACTGTCTGGTAAGTGTCTTGGTGATGTTCTTTTTGGTATTCCCTCTAGCTATGATCATCTTCGGGTTTTCGGATGTACATGCTATGTATTGCTTGCTTCTCGTGAGCGCACTAAACTGACTGCTCAGTCGGTTGAGTGCGTCTTTTTGGGATAAAGTTCTGAGTATAAAGATTATCGTTGTTATGATTCTTCCGCTCGCCGCATGCGTATATCTCGTGATGTAACTTTTGTCGAGGATCGTCCTTTCTTTTATAACCCATCCATTCCTCCCACAACTTCTTCTTCAGAGTTTACGTCATTTTTATGTCTTCCTCCTATTTCTTTTCTTGATGATGATGTCTCTGTCTCTTCTCCATCTTCCAGCCATGATGAGCCTCCACCACCTAATTTTGATTAGCCTCCACCATATAAACAACCCATCACACAAGTCTATACTCGTCGTTCCAAAGGTCACACAACGCTTCCGCCTCATTCTACTCCATTGGCCAATCCTGATGCTCTCGTCCTAGATGATTCTGATGTGTCACATGCCATTCCTGAAGAATCTGAGGTTGGTCAAAGATATAATTTACGTGATCGTGCTACTATTGTTCCTCCTGATAAGTTGGGTTTTCCACGTGCGGGTGCTATTATTGATGAGCCCTCAACCTATCAGGAAGCTTCGAGTATTCCAGAGTGGCAACTAGCTATGTCAAAGGAACTTGCCCTTGATCGTATTGGCACTTGGGATCTTGTTTCGTTACCGTGGCATGCCGTGCCTATCACCTGTAAGTGGGTCTTTAAGATTAAGACCAAGTCAGATGGTTCCATTGGAGAGATATAAAGCTCGTCTTGTTGCTAGAGGCTTTCAGCAGACTCAGGGGCGAGATTATGATGAGACTTTTGCTCCCGTTGCTCACATGACTACTGTTCGTACTTTAATTGCAATGGCCGCTACTCGTTCCTGGACCATATCTCAGATGGATGTGAAGAATGCTTTCCTTCATGGTGATTTGCATGAGGAAGTTTATATGCAGCCACCACCGTGTGTTGATGCCCCCTCTGGACATGTTTGTCGTCTTCGTCGCGCATTATATGGTCTCAAACAGGCTCCTTGTGCTTGGTTTGAGCGTTTTGTTTCTGTCATACGGGCTGCTGGTTTCTTCCCTAGTGATCATGATCCTGCTTTGTTTATTCATTTCTCTTCAAGTGGGCGTACTCTACTTCTTCTATATGTTGATGATGTTGATTACGGGAGATGATGAAGAGCATATTTCCCATGTTAAGAAGCAACTTGGTCAACAATTTCAGATGTCTGATTTGGGTCCCCTTAGCTATTTTGTTTTTGGGCATTAAGGTGATGCATTCTGTCTCGGGCTATTATCTTTCTCAGTCCAAATACATACAAGACCTTGTTTGTTCCGGTATTACTGATAATCGGACAGCGGTTACACCTATGGATCTTCACTTACAGCTTCGTCCTACTGATGGTAGTCCTCTTGAGGATCCCTCTCGCTATCGCCATATTGTAGGCAGTCTTGTTTATCTTATTGTTACCAGGCCTGACATTGCTCACGCAGTTCATATATTGAGTCAGTTTGTGAGTGCTCCTACTTCAGTTCATTTTAGGCATTTGCTTCACGTATTACGATACTTAAGGGGAACACCATCTCAGTGTTTATTTTATGCTCGTGATAGTCCGCTTCATGCTTACTCGGATTCTACTTGGGCGAGTAATCCATATGATCGTCGTTTTGTCACTGGTTATTGCATTTTTCTTGGTTCTTCTCCCCTTACATGGAAGTCCAAGAAGCAGGCAGTTGTATCTCGATCTAGTACAGAGGCCGAACTTCGAGCACTTGCTACTACCACTTCAGAAATTTTATGAAATTATATGGCTTCGATGGTTGTAAGCCGATTTTGGTATTCCATGTGATGATCCTACGCCTTTTCTTTGTGATAATACTGGAGCAATTCAAATTGCCAATGACCCAGTAAAGCATGAACTTACAAAACACATTGGTGTTGATACTTCCTTTACCCGATCTTACTGTCATCAGAAAACAATTATTCTTCAGTATGTGCCGTCAGAACTGCAAGTGGCTGATTTTTTCACCAAAGCACAAACTAGAGAGCAACATCGGCTTCACTTGCTCAAACTCAATGCTTCGGATCCTCCACCTCCACCTTGAGTTTGAGGGGGGGGGGGGGGGGGAGGGGGTTATTAACTATATTATAGGCCCAGCTCATATTGCTTAAGGCCCTAAGTCTATATATATGTGGCTATCCTCACTTGTGCATATTCATACGTCCAAAACCCTAAGGTTTGTAACAATGCCCATGGCTTTGGTTGGCTTGCCATGATGATGGACCCTAACGAACGGCCGATAATAGTAATGTTGTTGACATCAAGATAGGGAGATCAATGATAGGAAAGGATCGCTACCATCGTTAACGGTGTCAAGAAGTCATGATTATGAGCCTTTCTTCTTTTCAGACAGCTGAGGCAATGGTCCTATTTGCAACAACGCTACATTCAGCCACTCGAGATAGTAGTTAACTTCTACACACTTATGCAGCAAATTCATATGATTCAACAAATTCATTTGATTCAACATAACAATATGTCTATTGATGCGTACTACTCGACTTTTGATTGTTTGATGGCACCGTTGATCTTCGTGGTACCTCAATGCAAGGAAGAGGAGTGTTCAGCAAATACATCTTTGAGAAAATTTTCATATATCGTTTTGTCATGGGAGTAAGAGCAAAATTTGATTCCACTCGTACACGGTTGTTTCATAATTATTCTATTCTAACCATGGCACATGAATAATCGGCATTAATTGCTAAAGAGACTCGTCTCCATTCTATGTCAGTTGCTCCTCAATCAGTATCTCATAATGTATTGGCAGCTTCTCAAAGAACATTTTTCTCCACAACTTAGTGCACCTAGAGGTTACTCTTCAGAAACTTGTAAGAATTGCAAGAAGACAGGTCATAGTGTGGAGAACTGTTTTCCAAACATACAAAAAAGGTTGTTAAGCATTGTGCACGTTGTGCTACTCGAGCTCGTAGTATGACTCCTGCTACAAAGGGGTCTATATCGCTTACGATCTTTCCCCCGAGTAGAGCATCAACCTCGTGCAGCTGCAACAGGATTTGAAAAATATTCAGGGGCATCTTTGCATGTGACATATGATCAGTCCCGATTAGTGGCTTGCAAGGCGATCCAACTCGATCACTGATGGTACTTTTATATCCAACACCTGATGATGGCACATCTTGTCATGAGTTCTATACACAATTCACATTTTTTAGTGTTCAATTACCGCTTATGTTCCTAAATTATCCATGAATCCTCTTTCAGTTGGCTGAATCAAACTATTTTGTTGGATTTGTACTCATCTTGTTTTATTCAGGACCGTCGAAGCGAGGAAGCGAGATTGTGATTGGGACTGGCTATCATCGTAGAGGTTCTCCAAGTCTCCACATTTTAGACACTTTGAATTTTCCCTCTTCCGTTAGTTCTACTACTCGTATGTTAATTATTACCTTGTTTTCCACCTCATCTTTCGTCAAGTGGCATCACTATCTTAGCCATCTATGCGGGTCTCTTTTTTAACCTATGATTAGTAATGGTTATTTAAGTCATACATCTTTCGACTCTAGTTTTCATTGTAAATGTTGCAAGCTCAGAAAACAACTTTAACTTCATATTCTACTAGTATTTCTCATTCATCTTTATTGATTTTGATATATAGGTCCTTCCCATATTCCTATAAAAGGCGGCAATAAATATGCTATTTTTATTGATGATCATTCTCGACATACTTGTATTTATTTTATGTAACATTCAGTGATATCAAATGGCGGACATGGCGCTATGGCGTGGCGGATTTTCAAAAATCCGCCATGCTAAATCTGTGAAGGATGGTGGTTATGGCGGCGCCATAAGCCGCCATAGCAGATGTTTTGGCAAACCATCATTTACCACCCTCCACCATCTGCCATTAATAACATTTGTTCACAGTTGTGTTCCATATACAAGATCCTTGCTCGCATGGTCCATATGCAATTTTCTACTCCTATTCGGGTCTTTCATTCTGATATTAGTGACAATTTTTGTATGAGGGTAGTCTTACGCTCATGTCCTGGTGCACATGCTCAAAATGATGTTACAAAAAGAAAACAATGTCATCTCATTGAGACTGCTTGCACCAATATCTTATAGATCGATAATAATCATAAAAAATGTCTCCTGGTGAGGTCCTTTTTGGTACTCCCCATAACTATGATCATCTTCGAACTTTCGGATCTACATATTATGTTTTGCTTGCTCCCTAAGAGTAACTAACTGTGCAGTGGTTGTGAGTTTCTTTCTTGGAGTATAGTCCTAAGCATAAGGGTTACCGTCGTTCTTCTACAGAGTCAACCTCATTCTTATGTATTTCTCCTAAGGATGATGTTCTTACCTCTTCACCATCTCCCTTGGTCCCAATCTCTCATGGTGAGCCTCCACCACCCTAACAAGTCCGCTCATATAAACCACTTATCGCACAAGTCTATACTCTTCGTCACATAGGTCACACAGCGCTTCCACCTCATTCTACTTCCTTAGCCAGTTCTGATGCACCTGTCTTTGATGATTCTATTGCTTTCGATGTGTCGCATGCTATTCCTAGAGTGCTTATAATTTACGTGATCGTGCTACTGTTGAGCCCCTGGCACGTTGGGTTTTCCACAGTTTGTTGCTATTATTGATGAGCCATCAACTTATCAAGAAGCTTCGAGTATTTCGGAGTGGGAAATGTCTATGTCTGAGGAGCTTGCTGCATTTTATCGTACTGGCACTTGGGACCTTGTTCCACTATCGTCACATGCCTTACCTATCACCAGTAAGTGGGTCTTTAAGATTAAGACTATGTCGGATGGTTCCATTGAGAAATATAAAGCTCGTCTTGTTGCTAGAGGCTTTCAGCAGAGAGACACAAGATTATGATGAGCCTTTTGCTCTTGTTGCTCACATGGCCACCTTTCATACTCTAATTGCAGTGGCTGCTACTCGTTCTTGAATCATATCTTAGATGGGTGTGATGAATGCTTTCGTTGATGGTGATCTCCATGAGGAAGTTTACATGCAACCACCACCAAGAGTCAATGCCCCCTCCGAACATGTTTGTCATCTTTGTCGTGTTTTATATGGTCTCAAACATGCTCCACTTGTTTGGTTTGAACGTTGTCTCTGTAATACGGATTGTTGGATTTTCCATGCAAAACACATTTCTCATGTCGAGAAGTAACTTAGTCAGCAATTTCAGAAAGCCTGATTTGGGTCCTTTAGGCATTGAGGTGATGCACTCCGACTTTGGGATATTACCTTTCTCAATCCAAATACATACTAGATCTTCTTGCTCGTTCAGGTATTAATGATAATTGGATAGCGACAACACCTGTGGATCTTCACTTGCAGCTTCGTCCAATTGGTACTCCTCTTGAAGATCCTTCTCGACAATATTGTGGGCAATCTAGTTTATCTTACGGTTACTATACATTGCTCATGTTCATATATTGAGTGAGTTTGTGAGTGTTCCTACTTCATTTTATTTTGGACATTGGCTTCGTCGGTACTTACAGTGTTTGTTTTATGCTCGTAATAGTCTTCTTCAGCTTCATGCTTACTCGTACTCTAAGTTGGCGAGTAATCCAACAGCTCGTCGTTCTTATTGCATTTTTCTTGGTTCTTCTCCTCTTACATGGAAGTCCAAGAAGAAGCAGGCAATTGTATCTCGATCTAGCATAAATTATCTCTATAGGCAGAACTTCGAGCACTCGCCCCTACTATTTTAGAAATTATATGGCTTCGATGGTTGTTAACTGATGTTGGTATTTCAAATGATGCTCCTAAACCTCTTCTTTGTAATAACAATAGAGTCACAAAAATTGTCAATGATCCTGTGAAGCATGAACTTATAAAACAAATTGGTGTCGATATTTCCTATACTCGGTCTCATTGTCATCACAAAACAATTGTTATTCACTATGTGCCACCGGAACTTGCAAGCGGTAGATATCTTCACCAAAGCTCAAACTAGAGAACAACATGAACTTCACTTGCTCACACCCAATGCTTCATGAACTATATATGGTCGTTCACATTAATATCCAAACCCTAAGTTTGTAACACGGTCATAAGAAGTTATCAGCCAAAAGCCATCTAATGCTATTGCATAGAGACTATTGATGCATCAGTTCTTTTTTGTTTCCTCATCTTTGGAGCCTAAGTTTTAGTGAACATGTACCAAACAATTTCATCTAAATTACGAGCAATTTATTGTTAATGACATCTGCATAAGTAAACTAAGCTTTGGAACTTAAAATTCTAGCAATTTATTGTTAATGACATTTAAATTACGAGCAATTTATTGTTAATCGTATGCCTATAGAACTTAAAATTCTAGCATAACAAGAAAACATCGTGTTTACGGTATTCCAAAAGTAAACTAAGCACTGGTCCCATGGTTGTCTCCAGTTACATCACTCTTTTAGGTGGTGGTAAGTGGTAACAATATATTTGTGAACATTTGAATACTACAGGTTTAGTGCCTGATGAAATAACTATTTTCAGTAGGAAAAGTAGCCGCCGTCTCATATCTAGAGGCACTTGCAAAACACCTACCTGAATTACACATCAAACTAAACTACCATTGGCATCAAACCATAATAGACTGTAATTATCTAGACAGTATTTTATTGTTAACGCATTAATGGTCCGTATCGAAAAGATATATAGAAGCTACTCTAATGCAATATTTGGAAATTATTGGCAGCAGCAGAAGCAATTAGCTATGAAATAATGTAGATAAATGAGTCAAATGTACCAGAAAACAAATCAAGTAAACAAAAGCTGATGTTGCACCATCTTACCTCTGTAAGAGCCGTCTATTTGGTTCAGGGAATGTTTCTTGTATAGCAGAGTGCAACGCGTTCACCCGAGCTTCCTTTGGGTCAATTCCTTCTCAAGAGCCACAAAAACTTCATGTAAATCACAACTAAACCCCAAGCAAAATTTGCAAGAGATACGAGTACATGAGGAAGTCAGTGCAAACATGGTTAGATGATAATTACTGTGGAAGAAACTTACTGTAAGCTTCCAACAATGCAGTACAGCAGGATGCAGGAACAGGAGATGAAGGTAACTCACGAAGAACATGCTGAATGGAAGAAAACTCGAGTAATTATGAGTTAAATCAAACAAGAACTAAAGAGAAGATTAATTAATGAAATATCAAACCTTAACACAATCACCAACGACATGAGCATCCTCATCAGGATTAAACTCAGTCTTGCCTGAAATCAAATAGCCATTAAATTACTTAACATACTGTGTCAAGTAATTGAAACTTGACATTCGATTTGACAATAAGGAAGAATAAGACAAGCATTCAAGAATGTAATCAAAGCAGAAACAAACAGAATATTTTGTTTAATTATGTTAGCTCGAATCAAGCAAAAACCTCCTTCATATTCTTGAACTCTTCTCTCCACTTCTTCTACATCTGCGGACTGCCTCAGTATTCCTTCCACTTTAACTCCTATCAAGCATATGTATAGTCAGAATACTCTCTGATAAGAGAGAAACAAAAGCTTCAGGACCACTGCTAAATCCTCTTAGGAGGCAATGGTAAATCATAATATGGATTCAACTGATCATACGAAATATCCACCTCAAACTGAAAGCTGAGAAATGATTGTCAATGTGTGAGAAAAATGAGAAAAAAGAAATTATTTCTACATATTTCCACGATCAAGATGCAGCCATCATAGAAATAATCAGAAGCCTAATTAGCTACATCCAGGTCCTCCCAGATCACATGATAAGCAGCAAACACTTTTGTGGTCAGCTTGCAAGTGTAGAATCTCTACATGACAATTATTGTTTAAGTAAATGATTTCTTCCCAAGATGGACAAACTGAGGAACAAAGTGAACAGGCGCATAGTTGATGGGGTAAGGAAGATGTGAAAAGTACGTGTGAAAAGCACAAAACACATTAATACGAACATAATAATATTAAAAAAAATATTTTTTTTCATTACCCTACATAGCTTAATTATTGCAACACTTCAGTTTAGTTATCAACAATTAGCTCCACAATAGTTGCACAAAAACAGGTAAAGCATAAAGAAAACGGATTGGATGTGGGTGAAACTTACTCGTTGAAATCAATACAGCTTCAATATTTCATGATAACATAGTTTAAAGGGAACAGAGCAAGCAATTCCAGATTGCAAACAGGACATTACCATGCTTCTCAAGAAACCGAAGTGCTTTTTCGAGGAAGGAGGGTCCTCCGTCAATATCTTCTAAAGCAAGCAAAATTGGACGTCCAATAACCAAAGATTTAACTGGGCGTTTGTCCCTCCCTGAATCATAGCAAAGCATCACAACATACACGTCGATAGTTAACCTTCATGTTATGCTGTACAAGCAAGTGAAGGAGAATTTTCATGGAAATGCAACAAAAAAAAATATATATTGAAGAACATGGAAGAAACTAAGGAACATACATTGATGCAAAGATCCTTCTATCGTATCATTACAATCAGTTCTGAATATCCCATTATGTCCCATCACAAGAGCAGCACTTGGTGCTTGGGCAAGAGCATGCTCAAGGGCCGTCTTCCACTCATACAGGTCCTCCATTGTCTCTGCCTGAAGTACATAACAGAAAGAGGAGAGTAACTAATTATGTTACAAGCTTAATAACACAGGGAAACTAAAAACGGAAAGATTGCACAAAACTTAAGTCAACAATTAGAGGTTTCAGCGTGCCCAGCCTCGCGCGATTTTTACACACAATTTTGTATAATTTTTTATTTCTTTTTACGTACCTTAAGCGTAAATGCCCGTCCATCCCGACCGTCAGGAAATAGAACAGTCAGCAATTTCTTGTCTTCTCTAACTACAACACTACATACGGGAATACATTAGCAACAGAAGAGAATGCTGAGAAACAGCATAAGAAAGAGAAACTATCTATTAATACCTTCCTGAATTATTCAAATCAATTCCACCCAAAGTCAGATTTACTTCACCACCACGCGGAGGAAGTGCACTCTACATGAAGGGCCTTAAATATATCAAACTAAAGGAGGAGCAAATAACATAATATGAAGCTGGACAGCAAAGTCTAATCTCATGCGTAACAGGAAAGTTAGAAAATTACTATACTAAAGAAACAAACAAAAAAGGATCAAACGGAGGGAAATCAAGATGTGAACAAAACTAACAGGGTCGCTCTTGAAGAAAACCAAAGAGGTGCGTGTAAGGATGAACCATCGCTTCTTCCACGACTTCCATCCTAACCCTGTAAGAAGTTTATGTGAGATATTAAACCACATCACCTTAACAGTTTAAACCATAAAAAAAGCGTAATTCCACTTTCATGGTAGGAAGCCAAGGATCATCCAAGTTTCCATTGTACCATAACCATCATATGTGCATATTTGGATCAACCTACTACTCTCTATCTCAGCTGTTGTTGACTATGTGCTGTGAGTTAAGTGCATATTTGGATGTAAATGTCTTACTTAAATGTAATAGCTCCAGTAAATTAACCAATATAGGCTCTATGACAATATGAGCCTCTCCAGAGTGGAAGGAAAGCCAGGGGAAAAAGGATCTCTTGTTATTACAAGACATGAACACGTTGCTATTACAACTTCTTTTAACCACTGTCTACTCCAATACTAAGTGTTTTGCAATATATGTTGTTCTAATAACCCACACGTCACAATGCTCCATCCCTTTACTTCTTGCATATATGATTATCCTTCCCCAATAACCCTTGCACCTTCTCCATGAAAGAGCCGTAACACTTCACCATAATCATTACAGTAAAAGAGGAGTATAGGATTCACAAGGCTATCACATTACCTTGATATATGCGTAGACAGGAATACCAAGATTACATCTTTCTAACTTAGAATTGGGAGGAGAACGCAAACGAAATGTTTTCCAAGAAAACCATCATGGCAAGGGGGCATTGTTCTCGTAATTTATACATCATTTGTTTTACTTCTTACTTCATAAAAAAACATGTGATAAAAAGTCGAACTTTGGTTTAATGTGCTTTCAGTTTCCTTAGGAATGATAAGGTGAGATACACTTGGAATCCTATCAGACCCAAAAACTGATCATCAAATTGCTGCTCAGTGCATATAGTTATATACATGCAACTGGGGAATTTTGGCTTTCTGGGCTACTTGACTACGCTATTATTGTGAAAACATCAGGCACATTAAGAAGTTTTTTTCTCTAGCCTTGAGGCAGTTCAAGTACTTGAGGAAGCCGGCCGAATCCTTATATACGAGAAGGCGGGAAGCAAGGGCATAAGATCAAGGAAGGGAAGGAGGGCAACAGGAACTTTACTGGGAGAGGAGAGAGGTAATTGAGTAGCGACGTGCCTCGGTTTTACAACAGAATGCTCCTTCAAATTGTCAGAGACAGTGAAAGTACATTGATTTTTTATATTCCCTCCAAGCTGTGAGAAATTGTGAAAATTCTCTACTTCAAATACTGGAAATAACTAACCTTTGGAAGATATGAGCAGATGCCCACTCTTGAATACCTGCAAATCATCAAACCAAATCAATAAACATAAATAAGAGCAACAACCAGCGAAATCAAATACGCCTAAATAGAAACCAACATCACGTGAAATCAAAACAAGGCGACTAGCTTCGATACAAAATCATTCCAAA
>BKCP01005960.1:1547364-1597189 GCA_008636005.1 Striga asiatica | reverse complement strand
AGGCCTTTATACCCACCTGATGACCGTTGGGAGGGGCGAGGCCCTTTCTACCCCATCGGCGTGTGCACACGAGCGGCTACGGCCGAGGGTCTTTTGACCACAGATCAGAACAGACATCAGAGATCAGTTTACAGTTTCAGCTCTTATATATTTATGTTTCATGATACGTTATTATAGATGATGTTTTGTTCAGTACTGGTCTTTGCGGAGCATAGTGGTTTGCTCACGCCCCCATTGTGTTTTTCAGGAGACGGAGTCGAGCGTGCCGGATGAGCACAGATGTGGCGCAGCGTGGTCATGAGAGTCGGACATATTTTACCAGTATTTTTATGTCCTAAATTTATGATCATGTGTATTTTATTCAGTTTATGTACGCATGTTATGTATTCGTATTTCGGATGCTTCCGCCAGCGAGTTTTCTAGACAGTGCGAGACAGTACAGACTACGCATGTATAATTCCATAATCCGCGAGCGGATAGTTTGGTTGCATGTTTTTTTTATTATGTCTGCGGGCAAGCCCGAGTTCAGTTTAAGTTTTTATCTGCCACATCCCGCAATAAGTCAGTATTTTCGAAAACCCAGCTCGCACGTTCCTTCGAAAATAAAAAACAAAAATTTTACTCTGATTTTTAAAAGCTAGTAGTAAGGCGGGGTGTGACATTTTCCCACCTTCACCTCCTATTTTTTGAGTTAACCCCAATTTTTCTTCCAACTCCCAGCCCCGAGGCTTCTCAGTTCCCAACCTTTTTTCTGACTTATTTTTTTCTCCATTTTGTTCAAGTAAGATCTTCTCAGGCTTCCCTGATCCCTCACGACAGTCGTCGACGCCCTCTTCGTTGTCGGCGCCTCAAACACACCCGGACTTTCGCTCACGTCACGACAGCTGCCGCCCTCTTCGTCGTCGGGGCGCCGCAAGCACAGGTGTGTTCTCACATCCCCAGCCCTTTCTCATTAATCTGATCAAATTCAAATCTGATGTTTTTGATTTATTTATTTGTTTTCAGTTTTCTGATTTAAGATTTAACATGGAAGAGCAAGACACAAATGTTGATGTTGAAATGGGCAACGAGGATGATGATAATCCTAAGAACAATGATATTGAAGAGGTTGAACCCGGTAGCAAAAGAAGAAAGAAGTCAGATGTTTGGGATCATTTTATCATACCGAATCCAATTCCACCAAAAGGGGCACGCACACATTGTAAGCATTGTTCCAAAAGTTATGCTTTTGATCGAACTAATAATGGAACTAGTACTTTGAGGTATCATTTGACAAAATGTGCGAATAATCCACTCAAAGTTGATAAGCGTCAGTCCACACTTACTTTTCAACCAAAACAGAAGGGTGGGCACTTTTAAACCAAAACAGAAGGGTGGGCAATTAGTTCCAGTTCAGTTTACAAAAGAATTGGGTGAGAGGGCTCTTGTTATAATGGTTGTTACTAATGAGCAGCCCTTTAGGTTTGTTGAAAAAGAGGGCGTTTTGTACTTTATGAGTGTAGTAAGACCAGAGTTTCAAATACCGAGTCGTACTACAATTGCTAGGAGAGTATTGTCACTGTATTCAGATGAAAAGAAAAAACTGAAGCATTTCTTTTCTAGTTCCTCTCAAAGGTTTTGTCTTACCACAGATGCATGGACTTCATGTCAAAACATCAATTACATGGTTTTAACTGTGCATTATATTGATGACAATTGGGAATTGCAAAAAAGGATTTTGAATTTGAAGTTATTTCCCATCACAAGGGTGAGACAATTGGAAAAATGATTGAGAGTTGTTTGCATGATTGGGGTATTAGTAGAATTTTTACAGTGACGGTTGATAATGCAAGCTCCAATGATTCGGCTATTTCTTTTTTGAAAAGAAAAATTCATAATAATGGAACTGCGGTTTGTAATGGTGATTATTTGCATATGCGTTGTTGTGCGCATGTTCTTAACTTGGATGTGACTGAGGGTTTAAAAGAGTATGATCTGGCTATCCAAGTTATTAGAAATGCAGTAAGATATGTTAGATCTTCTCCTGCAAGGTTTAGAATTTGTTTGAAAAAAGAGGAGTTGGATGATAAAGCAACTGTTTGTTTAGATGTTCCCACTAGGTGGAACTCCACTTTTTTGATGTTGGAGTCAGCTTTGAAATATAGGAAAGCGTTTGAGCGCTTAGAGGAAAATGGACAGTACTCTCGATTCTTTTGTGGCTCTAGTGATGTTTTGAAGGAACAAGGGGCATCTAAAAATTGTGATGTGAATAGAATTGAGCCACCAAGTTTCATAGATTGGGAGGTTGCCAGTAATTTCATGAATTTTTTGTCGATTTTCTTTGAAACTACAAATCGCTTTTCAGGGTCTTTGTATGTGACTTCGAATAATTATTTTCATGAACTGATGAGTTTGCATGAACATCTTGCTGAGGCTATTGAAAGTAGTGATTATGGAGTGAGCTCTATGGCTTTTAATATGAAGAGTAAATTTGATAAGTATTGGGGAAATGTGGAAAATATGAACCCTTTGTTATATGTTGCTGTGGTACTTGATCCTCGCTATAAAAAGGATTATGTGGATTGGTGTTTAGAGGAGATGTATCCTGATGCTACTGTTGCAAACAATTTGAAGGTAAAAGTAAGTGAAACTTTGACAAGGCTTTATGATTTTTATTCCTTTCAACATGCTCCGAATTCTAATGTTTCATCATCTCAAAACGACAATAACTCGGGTGCTGGTCATAAGAAGACTCTTAGTATGAAAGAGAAGATTCAAATGAAGTATAAGTCTTGCTTGCAATCAAGGGTAAGTGATGGTGTGAGATCCGAGTTGGAGAGTTATTTATCAGATGCAAAAGAGAGTGATGATGAGTCTTTTGATTTGTTAGTTTGGTGGAAGTTGAATTCTTCAAAATATAAGATTTTGTCAATGGTTGCAAGAGATGTAATGGTTGTCCCAGTATCTACAGTAGCTTCAGAGTCTGCATTTAGTACCGGGGGTAGAGTTTTGGATCCATTTAGGAGTAGCCTTTCTCCTAAAACAGTGCAGGCTCTTATATGCACGCAAGATTGGGTTCGAACTGCCTTTAAGAAAGAGAAAAAGAAGCCTGATTACCGAGAGGCCTTGCGAGAAATAGAAGAGCTTGAGAAAATAGAAAATGGTACACTTCAATCATGACTTTTCTTATTTTATTTATTAGTGCATTATTAATGTTATAATATTTCTCTAACTTTGGAATATCTTTGCTTTTATTTCAGATTTTGCATCATTGAAGATTTGCACAGATGACATTGATGATTGAATGTAGGGCGTATTCTCAAGAAAGTATTTACTTGCTTGGTTTCAAAACTAATGAATGTTGGTGCTAAGTATTGTTTTTATATATCTGTTATTTTAAGGGAAATCAATTTTTTTTATATATATTATGTTTTTTATATCTTTATTTCATTAGAAGTACATTTATCTTATACTCTCCCAGTCTTCCTATTAAATTGTGTGCAATTTTATTATTTATGTCTTGTGTGAATGAATGACTTTTTTTGTGCAAGAACTTTTTGGTAATTCAATTTGAGGGTGGTTTTGATTTGCGGTTTGTTTTTTAGGTGGGTGGATTGAAGTTCAAGTTGTCTGATGTGGTTCTTAGGGCAGGTTTGGTGGTTGCAGAAGAGCTTAAGACTTCATGGTCATCCCTATTTTGTTGTTGGTTTTGGAGTGGTGGTGCTTTTGTTAGTTTTATTAGTATTTTAATTTTTATGTTGTTTTTGTGTCCAGGTGGTTGTTGCTGTAAATCCACTTTGGCCCATGAATTTTGTACATATTAGTTTGTTAATGCAATTACAATCGTTTGAGAAAAAAAAAAAGATTGTGTATTGAATTTCTAGATTCTCTATTGACCATTGACTATTGGATTTAACCGGTTAACCGTCAAATCGGACCGTCCAATGCGGTCCGGATTATGGTCGGTTAAAAAATAAAACCGGTCCAGTTATGGACAAGAAAAAAAAGTTAACCGTTAGGTCCGGTTTAGTCACGGTTTGGGCTAAAACTGGACCAATCCGGACCGTGAACATCCCTACAATCTGCCAAGGCAAGAAATACAATATCAGCTTCGTTCCTCCATGTGTTTGAAAATACCCAAAGGTTACGGGTCTTCTATAGTCACCATAGCATGTACGAGGTGTGGACTGTAGAATTGTCTGTTAAAACTTACTAATATTCATGGACTTCCCAAATGCTGGTGTAGGTTGTAGAATTGTCTTAGTTTTAAAAGTTTTAGCAATTGGATAAATATGACAGTCCGCAATCAATTTCATTTTAGGATATTGATAAATTGCAAGTGTGATGCATAATAGATTCATATTTTTTTTTAAGAAATGATAGAATATAAATAACACATAAATTTACAAACTAGAATACAACCGACATCAACCAAAATAAGCAGCTACAAAGCTGAATTTATGGAAGTACATCTCATAATCATAGATAAGCCTAGACTACAACAAACACACTCACAAATATTAGATACTCTCACTTGTGGAGAATACACAACTCCTAACACGAGAATCAACACTCAAAAGAGACAAGAACTAGAATACCGCCCTTCCCACCAACCGGCCAGCCCCGACCGAACTCCAGCACAAAACAAATACAATTTCACGAATGGTGCGAAATTGATCCAAATTGAGATAATGTTGCCCAAAGTAATAGTCCACCCATTTTTCCCCTATAATTAGAACATGAACCTGCTCTGGTTCCAATTGAAGTATGGGGGAGAGCGAAATTTTACACAAAATAATCTTTGTGTAACAACACAAAATATAGTGAAAACACAAATAAATAAAATTTTTTCAGAAAACATCTCACTACCCCTAAGAATTCTTTCATTATTGAATAGTTATGTCCCCCAACATATATTTTGGACTTACACGTGAAGGACTCACTCCTAAACCTACCAACACTATACCCCACTCCACTAACTACTTTTCTGGCCAAACTTGTGGACTTAGAAACCTCTCTTGAATCCCTCCTAGGCTAGACAAAACTTATGCCAAGTGTTCAACAATTACAAAAGAAAACTAGGCTCCAACATACAATAATGTATAAACGCACATTTGTAAGCTTGGATTCACAATATATGAAAATAAAAACAAAACTCATGAACAATCAGAGTAAACAATATAATTCAATGACTTGTGTACTCTCAACTTGTTTTTCTGTCTAGGAATATAATCTAAATGTTGTTTGTTGCTAGGTTATTGTTCATGACCATATAATTAAAGCTTTATTGGTTGCAAAGTTTTCTACGATACTCCAGATCTTCAAAATGTTCTCAAGTGTTTCATTCAGTATCACTCTTCAATGATACAATAATCTTCATATACATGGACATTCCAAAATTGATGTAAAAACACATTGTTTTTCTTATGTATGGGATTCTCCAAATAAATGTGTAATTAATTATTTAATAAGTGTTTTATATTTTTCGTGTAATTCTTTTATGAAATGCATTTTTAATATACCTTAATTACGCAAATTGTCTAAATCCAAATAATTTATTCAATCTGCAAATAATTACTAGAATTANTTTTTTTTTTTTTTTTTTTTGACGAAACGATAGAGGTACTATTATAACTCAAACGAACCAAGTTCGAATATTACAAACCAACCGGAAAGGAGAAATGGGAGGACACGTTCAAGGCGGCCTAGAACCTCAACAAGAACAACAACAAAAAAACATACTAACTAAAACCCTCCACTGCCAATGCCTAGAGGTGGCAACATGCCAATCAAAACCAACCACAAAGAGTGTCAAGATCAACAGACAAAAGAGAAAAAAAGAACCAGAAAAACTAAACCAACTAGAATCAGATGGTAGCATTTCCATGCTGTTTTGCAGTTGAGAAAGCCAACCAATTTGCCTGAGCTGCTTTAAGGATCAGCTGCACCGGGATTTGCTTACCTTCAAATAGACTAAGGTTGCGTGTCTTCCAGAGCCACCAAAGGATATATGTTGTTAGTTGTATTCTTGCCTCTGATGACTCAGTTTTGCTAACAGCACAAATAAATTGCCACCAGCATTTGAAGGAGGTATCCATGAAGTTCTGGGAGTTCCAAGTGACTGGAGAAACATGCCACACTCTAGCAGCTTTGGGGCAATGAAACAGAATGTGATTCATGGTCTCTGGTGCAGCTCCACAGAAGTTACAAACCACATCTATTTGCATTCCTCTCTTTTTCAGATTGGTCTTCACAGGAAGAGAGTTTGACAAGCATTTCCAAATAAAAATTTTCACTTTGTTTTCCACTTTGAGCTTCCAGAGTCTTTGAAGTGCTGAGTTAGTTGTTTGACCTCCTTGATTGCTGCTGCTGGGAATGTCCATTTGCTGCAGTTTTTGTTTACACAGAAAAGCATAAGTGCTAGCTACTGAGAACACACCCTTTTTGTGAAATTTCCAGTAGTGCTGGTCAGGTAATGAAGGGTTAAGGGTGTTGATGCTGAGAATGGCTTGACTATCTGCTTCACTGAACACTTGTTGCACCAGCCATCTGTTCCAACCCCAGCCTGTATCATCAAGCAATTCCTTCACCCATATGAGATGACCTCTAGCAATGTCAATGAGTTGTGGTGTTGGGTATGGGAGATCTGGTACCCAGTTAATATCCTCCAGCCTTGTGTCTTCTCCATTTCTGATTTTGGTTGCAAATCCTTTAGCAAATGTAGGGAGTACCGAGAGCCAATTGGACCACATCCATGAGCAGTTTTGGGTTTTCACAGCATTGAAAATGGAGCAGTTTGAGAAATATTTGTCCTTCAATATCCTGCTGACAAGCAACTTGTTGCTGTCTTGAATTAACAACTTCAAATTAAAAACAGTTGATGTCCAAAACCATGAAGATAAAAGTGTAATTGGATTTTTATTGATTATATTCACAAGAGTACAGAAGTCGGTTTTAAGCTGAAAACCGAGATTGTCTTAAGTTCGTGTACAATGTGATTGAAAAAAGATCAGATCCCCTCCTCGTACTATCATAAATTCTGCTATTTATAGTACGGTGGCTTTTGTCTTCTTCCTCGAAATGGATAGAGATGCATTTAATATTGAGCTGCTTTGTTTGAGGCGGCGGGAAACATCAATGATTGCCTTTTTGTTTTGTTGGTCCAATCAGATGCTTCTAATGATTATTTTTTGTTTGAAATGCTCGAACTTTACGGTAGTCGGTTGACTTGGGGTCGGTTCACTCATGTTGGTTTCGGATGTCGGTTTGGATCTTAAGAAGTCGGTAATTTGCTCCAATATACTCCGACTTTTAGGACTTTAATTCTGATTACTGGATTTGATATCAACAGTGAGGCCCCCGACATTAGTAAGTATTTGAAGCTTTTTAAATGATTGCTGATGTCGTTTGTTGTTTCACCTTATTCCGACTTGCTTTGCGTTGTTTACCGACATGAGAACACTTTGCTTCGTTTGACACTTCACGGTATTTGATCTGACATGGCGGCTCTTAAAAGACGTGTCCGCATTAAATGGGCCCAACGGATACAATTTTGTAACGACATGGCGTTTCAAGGTTTGGCCACGTAGAATAATAATTACTGTAACGTTATGTCCCTTGAAGACACGTCCGTTACACGCGCCGTTTCCGGATGCTTCTAACGGTCATAAATCATAACCTATAAATTGAAGTCGGTTTTGGGGCGCAAAAAATTTCTGTACCTTTAACTTCTTCGATTTTTCTTGCGTTCTTTTAGCAACCTTTTCTTTACGTACTTTCCTTGCGCACTCGCTTTTTTCCTGTGATCTTTTCATCAGTTCAGAGTTCTTCGAAAGTTTCGATAAGAGTTTGCCCTAATCTTTCTTGTTTTCTTGTTCTGTTTCGAATTATTCCTGTATTTTTCATCGATTTCGAAGAGTGATGTCTGCACAAACTGAGGATAGCAGTAGCCGAACGATTTCGGATATTCCGATCCTTACCGATGAGGATTTGGAATTGCCCCTGGAGTATTATCGGTGGGATCCCCTTCTGGTAAAGAGTCTTAATCTCAATAGGGATATCATCGATGAGGACAAGCGAGTCGAAGAGGACGCTATGTCACTTCCGGATTATTGGAGGCGTCCTGCCCGTCGGTGGCCAGAGCCGATTGACGAGTATAGGGGCGAACCGAGTATTCTTACCGATGCCGATATCGTTATGCTTCGAGGAGAAGTGTATATTCCTTCGTCGGTTAAGTTGTTCGCCCCATATCCAGGCGAAAGGATCACGTGTCCGCCTCCAAGTTGTGTCGGTGTATTTGCCGACTCACTGAGATCTGGACTTCGGTTTCCCCTCCCGGCTTTAATTACAGACTACTTAAGAAACTGGGGAATTGGTCTGTGTCAGGTAGCTCCCAATTCATGGAAGAGAATTATTGGTCTTCTGGTTCTGTTAAAGGAAAAGGGTTGGGATATGCCAACTGTTGAGGAGTTAAGGAGCCTTTTCTCGTTCCGGAGATGTACTGACAGGCAAGTAGCAGATCCTCTGATTTGCTATGCTTGCGCAGGAAGGCCCCAAAGTGGTTTTAAGATTGGTGATTTGATCACAGAAATCCCGGATTCGCTGCATGGGTTCCAAGAGGAATGGCTGTGGGTCGGCGGGGAGTGGCAGACTCCAAATTTTAATAAGCCTTTGATTGATGGAATGTCAATTCCGATTAACATTAATTCTGCAGTTTGTAAGTATTGTTTTTTCTTCCAATAGACCGAGTTTGTTCTGACTTGCTTTTTATTCATGTACTAACAGGTCATCAACTTTACTATTTGCAGCCAAAAGCAAAGGAGTTGAACTCAGCGCGACTTTGAAAGAAAGAATTTCTGAATTATTCAAGCTCAAGAAGACACAACGCGGTTTCAAGTTGATTTTAAAGGACTCGAGGTTGAAAGTTGCCGGGTTGTGTCCAGAAATTCTAGACGGTTCTTTTCAACCAGGTAAATTCGAATCGAATTTTTCAATCTTAGTCGAAGTTGGTAGCTTTTGGATATTATGATAACTCGGTTTCATAATTGCAGTGTATTATCCACTTCTCGGCGTGCTCGGTTTTAAGACTGTTCGTGACGCTAGAGCCTTCCGACAAAGGAGTCCGAATTTGGAACTGCGAACTAAAGTCGGGAAGAGCAAAGAGTTGCGTCTGACAGGAATGGGTCGTAAGAAATTAGTGAAGGCTTACTTGGAAAACCCTATCATGAATCCACCGAAGACCGACGTTGGTGATGGTGCAACGTCGGCTGCAGCGGTCGTGGTGCCCCAACCAAATCCTCTGGCTATTGCGGCAGAAGGTCCGATGGCCGCTATTGCTGCTGCCACTGCTACTGCACCTGAAGTTGGGCCGGTGATTGAGGCTGCTCCAGCAGAAAATCCGCCAGTTATTGATTTGGCTTCTGATGAGCCTGAGGAGGGCCAAGAAACTATTGCTGAACATGAAGTGCCAGTTACTCGGGCGAGGAAGAGGCGAGCTGAAAGTATTCCAGTAGCCGAGGAGCGGAGAAAAAAGAAGCACGATGGCGGTGATCGCGAGAAGAAGAAGGAACCCATCATTGATCGATCCTTCTTGCCAATGGATGAGGAGAGGTTTCTGAACTTCAGGCAGCCTCGGGAATCGGTCGAGAAGTGGTTCTCGACTTTTGAATCGGTTGAGATTCCCGAGATATCAAGTACTGTGGAACTGTCTGCCCATGTCATAGATGCCGCTCGGGTCCCCATGATGGTATGGGATCCGAGATCTGAGATCGGCGTGTCCTCATTGGCGAGCGCGTATAAGTTCAAATACGCCAAGGCTTGTTTGGGTCGCGCGCTTGTTAGTTTAGTGATGGCCGAGGATGAATTTCGGCTTAATGCGGCCCAGGTCGATGAGAAGAAGCATACGTTGGAACTTAGAGATGGAGCACTTGCATCTCTAAGAGAAGAAGCAGCAGCTAAGGAGAAGGAGCTGCAAGTGAAGATTGATGAGCAAGCCGAACAATTGACGATTGCTCAGGGCGAAATCGAGGCTTTAAGAACGGATAAGGCTAGTCTTGACAATGATATTTTGAAGTTAACGAGCCAGGTCATCACCTCCGAGCAACGCGTGAAAATGCTTGAAGAGCAACTGTCTCGATGCGAATCCCTTCTCCGCAAAGAACAAGATGCTCATGAAGTAACTCGGAGAAGTCGGTCTGAGGTTGAGGAACTACTGAAGAAAGACCGAGATGCTCATCTAGCTAAACTCGGCAAACTCCAGGAGGAAAAGATCAAACTTGCCGAGGAAAAGTATAACGACGGTCTCCGAGCAGGGAGAATTCTTGAGGCAGAGGCCAACCGACTCAAGGAAAAAGCAGAGTCCGACTCCGAAGACGAGGATCGCGAATTTGAGATGAACACTTGTCTCAACCTGCGCTGGATGGTTGAGCGTTTCGACGACGGTTTGTATGGCATCGAGGAAGTTCGTCAGTTCCTTCTGCACAAAATTCGAAGCCATAATTTCAACCCCTCCATCGCGACGACTCATATTGAGGCAGACGAGGACGAGAAAAATTTCTGTGAGGGCCTTCTTGCTTCCATCAGGGCCGAAGCCGGTCTTGAGATTTCTGAGTCGGGCCAAGAAAGGGAAGCTCGTCTTCGTCGCGCTTTTGTTAACATGGTGCTTGAGGGGGAGAAGGAGAAGAAGTCGGAGCTGGCTAACATTTTTGTGAAGACTTTATCCGAAGTTAGCTTGCAAGAAGAGCTGGAGAAGATGACTCCTGAGCAGCTTCGGAAGTCGGTTGTGGCCTTCCTCGAGAGAAAAGTTGCGGAGCTGTCGCAGAAGGGTGATCAGTCTGAAGCGACCAAGTTATCTGAAGTCGGAGGTGAAGATACAGTTTTAGACAAGCATATCCCTGTGACCCTTTCTGAGCTCGAACAGGCTGCCAAGGCTGAAGAGGATCGGGTCTTCGACATCATCAGCCGTGTGATGTATGAGCAGATCATCAAGAATGATGCTGAAGAGGCGGCCAAAGAGGAAGATAATGCTGATGTGGCCAAGGTAGCCAATGAAGATGAAGATGATGCTGGTATAGCCAAGACAGTTGATGAACCGGCGAAATCTGCTTAGTTTGTAATTTGTTTTTGTTTTTGTTTGTTTTTTTTTGTTTTTTTTTTTTTTTAAAAGTGCTCTCGGCATGTCGAGACATAATCTTTCTATTGTAATGGATTTTATTATCAAGTATGAATGAAAATTTAATTTTAAGTATTTCCATTCATATATTCAGCATGACTTTTTACTTTAGCTGAATATTTTCAAGTGTTAAGACGTCGGCCAAACTTTAAATTTTTAAGTGGACACCATCTTTTGAGATGGAAACTCGGATATTATCTTATCTCAAACCAATCTTCAGGATTTGAATTTTAAGACAATCCGATATTAATTTTACTGAGTCCATAACCTTCCCAAGTCACTGTACTTTGGTATTCGAAGGTTATTAGTCTGGTCGAAAAGATATAACTTACCGAGTTAATAAGGCTCGGTTTAAATTTGAAATATCTTATAAAAATTTTAAGCATTAGTCTTGTCCAAGTTATAAGCTTGGCTATATAAAGACTAACAGTATACCGAGTTAAAATATCTCGGTTCTTTTGAAGAGATAATGCATTAGTCTTGTCCAAGTTATAACCTTGGCTAAATAAAGACTAATGATATGCCAAGTTAAAGTATCTCGGCTCTTTTTAAGAGACTCTTTAGCACACAAATTCATTATATACATCAAAATGTGTACAGAGTCATTGTTACATCAAAAATTCACTGGAAATATTTCTTCAGGTGAACAGCATTCCATGGATATGGAAGAGTTAGTCCATCTGGTTTTTCGAGTCGGTAAGCACCTTTTGGAAGTACTTGACTGATCTTGAATGGTCCTTCCCACTTCGGTTTTAGAGGCCCCGGATCTGGTCCAGTAATTCTTTTAAGTACCAAGTCGCCGACTTGAAATGATCGAGGCTTCATCTTCGAGTTGATATATTTCTCACTTTTCTGTTTGTAGGCAGCATTTTTAAGTTCTGCCATGAGACGAGTTTCGTCCAGAAGATCCAGATTGGCTTTTAAGTTTTCCGAGTTGGTTTTGTCTTGAAACTTCGTTATTCGATAGGTTGGAGATCCGAGTTCAACAGGAATGACTGCTTCTGCTCCATAAGTTAGAGAAAATGGTGTTTCTCTCGTTGAATGGTTTACTGTTGTTCTATAAGCCCACAATACATGTGGTAATTCTTCGGGCCATGATCCTTTCGCTGCATCAAGTCGAACTTTCAAGCCATTTTTGATGATCTTATTGATGGCTTCGACTTGTCCATTAGATTGAGGATGGTATGGCGAAGAAAAGAAGTGTTTAATCTGATATTCTTCACAAAGAGCTTCAAGTTGTTTTCCTTCGAACTGTCGACCGTTGTCGGTTATTATTGAACTCGGTATACCGAACCGGCATATGATCGATTTCCAAACAAAGTCCACTACTTTCTGTTCGGTTATCGTAGTTAATGGTTCAGCTTCGGCCCACTTGGTAAAATAATCGACTGCTACTATAGCAAATCGAACACCTCCTTTTGCAGTTGGCAGTGGACCGATTATATCAATTCCCCATCTGGCAAACGGCCATGGACTATAGATCGATTTTAAAGATTCTGGGCTCTGATTTATGTTTGGGGAGAATATTTGGCACTTTACACATTTTCGTACCCAATTCATTGCATCTGCTTTCAAAGTCGGCCAATAATATCCTTGTCGAAGTATTTTGTATGCTAATGTTCGTGCTCCATGATGATTCCCACAAATTCCTTCATGGACTTCTTCAAGGACATATCGTGACTCTGGCTCAGTTAAACATTTCAGCAAGGGAAGAGAGTATCCTCGTTTATAAAGAATTCCATTATCCAGTGTAAACCGAGCAGCTCGTATGCGAAGTGTTTGAGCCTCTTTGGGATTTTGAGGTAAAGCTCATGTTTCCAAGTATGTTATAATCGGTGTCATCCAAGTCAGTGATTTCCGTAACTCGGTATGTAAGACTTCAGGCACAGAAATAGAAGGTATCTCTTGATGACCGACTTGGACATACTCGACATCCTCCAATCCGGTACTTGATGCGAGTTTAGACAGAGCATCAGCTGGAACATTTTGCGAACGAGGAATATGTTCCAACTGAATATCAAATCGAGACATCTTCTGTTTTACGAGCGTCAAATATGGAAGTAGCCGAGGTTCTTTAACTTCAAAATCTCCACGGACTTCATTTACTAGCAATTGTGAGTCGGAGAATACCTTTAACTTCTTTACATTCATGGAGTTTGCAAGATTTAATCCAGATAGGAAGGCTTCATATTCGGCTTCGTTATTTGTTGCTGGAAAGAGGAACTTGACAGAATGACAAAACATCTTGTTCTGAGGGTCAATAAGAATGATTCCTCCTCCAGCTCGATGTTGAGTTAAGGAGCCATCAACATACAACGTCCATGATTGATCTTCGTTGATTGTCTCGATTGCAGGAGAAAATTCGGCAATAAAGTCGGATAAAGCTTGAGCTTTTATTGCGGTTCTCGGTTTGTAATGAATATCATATTGACCGAGTTCTATGGCCCATTTGATTAGTCTTCCCGACGTATCAGGTCGGTGTAAAATCGACTTCAAGGGATAAGACGTAAGTACCGTTATTGAATGTTCTTGGAAATAAGGACGTAACTTTCGAGCGGCGATAACAAGGGCATATGCCAACTTCTCCATCGCCGGGTATCGTAATTCAGCTTCATGTAAGGCCTTACTAATATAGTAGATTGGATATTGTTGACGTCCTTCTTCACGAATAAGAACAGCACTGATTGCAGAGTCACTTACCCCCAAATATAGATATAGCATTTCTTCGGGAATCGGTTTCTGTAAAGTCGGGATTTGAAGGAGTGTTTCTTTTATTTTATCCAGAGCTAGTTGACATTCTTCTGTCCATTCGAAGCATTTTCCTTTCTTTATAGATTCAAAAAAGGGCTTGCATCGATCTGTTGACTTTGATAGGAACCGATTTAAGGCAGCAAGTCGGCCGGTAAGAGCTTGAACTCCTTTTACCGATGTGGGAGGTGAAAGATTCATAATTGCCTTTATTTTCACTGGATTGGCTTCAATACCCCGTTGAGTGACAATATATCCCAAGAATTTTCCAGAACCGACTCCGAAAGTACATTTCTTTGGGTTAAGCACCATTGAATATTCTCTCAAGATGTTGAACATTTCCTGTAAGTGATCAATATGATCGGCCGCATGAACCGACTTGACTAACATGTCATCCACGTAAACTTCCATGGTATGTCCGATGAGTTTGACGAACATTTTATTAACCAGCCTTTGATATGTGGCCCCAGCATTTTTAAGACCGAACGGCATCATAGTATAACAATATAATCCTCGGGCTGAATAAAAAGATGTATGTTCTGCCTCTTCAGGGTCCATTGGAATTTGATTATAACCTGAATATGCGTCCATAAAACTCATCAATTCATGTCCAGCTGTGGCATCCACCATGTAATCAATATGCGGTAAAGGGTAACTGTCTTTGGGACAGGCTTTATTTAAGTCGGTAAAATCAATGCAAAGTCGCCATGCACCGGAACTCTTTTTCACGAGAACAGGATTTGACACCTAAGTCGGGTATTTGGTCTCTTGAATGAACTTGTTGTCAACCAGTTTTTGAACTTCTTCTTCGAGAGCTTTCTGTCGATCAGGACCGAGTTTGCGTCGTTTTTGGACCACTGGTTTAATTGTTGGATCTAAGTTGAGTCGATGAGAAGCGACCTTTGGATCAATTCCTTTCATATCTTCGTGTTTCCAGGCAAATACGTCGGAATTAGCTTTGAGGAATTGAATGAGCCGAGTTCGTATTGGTTCTTGAAGATTGGCCCCAATTTGTACCGACTTGTGACAAACTGGATCATCGATAAGTATTATCTCGACCTCTTCTGATGGTTCGGCTCGTTCAAGTTTGCTTTTCTCCTTAAATTGAATTCGTGGATCAAGTACATCTTGTTCTCTAATTGGTTCTTTTCCCGGACGTCTCCCATGATCACAAATCAAATCGTTGTTTAATTTCACAGGATCAAGTTCCATCTCGGTATTGCATGATTCCGAGTTAATGAGTGTTGAATTTTCTTGACTTTCTTTGATATTCTCCATCATATGTACGGGCACACAGGGTTCATGCCAGGGTTTAACCCATACCATTCCACGAGCTTCGTACTGGTCTCCATCATGAGTTCCTTCTCCATTATTAGTGGGAAATTTCAGAGCATAATGAAATATTGATACAGCTGCACGAAGCTTGTATAAAGCAGTTCGTCCAATGATGGCATTATATTGATTTTTAAGATCCATCACTTTGAATGTCTCCATAATAACTTTAGAGGCTTGTCCAGGGATTCCGAACCGAATTGGCATAGTGATTTCGCCAAGGGTTGTCGTTATGGTTCCATTAAAGCCTTGTACTTGATCTTTACAGGGTTTTAGCTCGGCTGGATCGATTCCCATTTGTTCAAATGTACGCAACATCATAATACTTGAGTATGCTCCAGTGTCCACCAACATACGATGTATCGGTATTCCACAGATGGGTGCCGTGATTATTAAGGGATCAGCATGAGGGTGAGCAAAATAACTTGCATCATCAACATTGAATGTGATCGGGCAACTGTTCCGAGCATTAATTTTATCTCGGAGGTCAGTAGTTAAAACTGTTTTTCCCGAGTTAAAAGCTTTTCGAGCATATGCTTTTATTTGCCTTCGTGATTCCAACGTTGCATTACTGCTGTTGTTGACCCGAGGTACATGGTGTGAGTTGTCAGGATTATAGTATCCTCCTCGATACATCATTTCAGTCGAATCTTTTTCTCTTTGATTCGTCATATATATTTCTTTCTCATTTGATCTCACCCGTTTTGGATTAATTGGACGCTCTTCATCGTCTTCATCGTCTGATAAATCAGGCATTCTTCCTTTTCGTTTGTAATCAACGTTCTTGGCAAATCTTTGGACTTGAGGATGTCCAATGAGTCGCAACAAGGCAGAGAGTAAACCGAGACATTCATCAGTATTATGGCCTGCCGACTTATGATATGAACAATATCTCGTTTTATCAAGTTTTTCTTCGGGTGTTCTGACAGGTCGAGGGTCGGGAAGAATTCCTTTCCCTTTTAATTCTTCAAATATTGTTGCTGCTCCTGCCGAAAATACCGTCTGGTAGCTGGATTTAACTTCATTAAGATATTTAGTTCTGGCTTCTTGTACTTCGGGGATTTTTGGATTCCCAAATCGAGACTTATTTGGCTTGAAAAATTTATTTTTCTTCTTTTTTGATTCTTGCCCGACTTCCGACTTCAACGAGGAAAAGTCGATATTAGGAACCGACATTGATTCTTCGGCTAAAATATGCTGTTGAGCCCGAGCTAGAAAGTCTTGAAACGAAGTCGGTTTATTTTGACATATACTCCATCGGAACAACGAGTTTGGCTTCAATCCGGCTATGGCTGTGACCAATAGCGTTTCGGGATGGCATTGCTCCATATTTTGTATGCGTTCGTTGAACCGAGTAATGTAGTCTTTCACGCTTTCATCATCTTTTTGTACAATATTTGCGATTGACTCTTTGGGAATTAAAGATACTCGGGCCCCGATAAAATGAGAGCGGAAAGCCGTTCTCAACTGCTGCCATGTGGAGATTGAATACCGAGATAGAGAATGATACCATTTTTGAGCTCGTGGTCCCAGAGTTAAGGAAAACATCCGACATCTGAGTGCTTCATTCGCTCCATGAAGATCCATCCAAGATGTGTACTGACCAAGATGAGCATCAGGATCGGAAGTTCCATCATATAAGCCGATTTGCGGAACTTTCACTTTAGTCGGAATAGGCTCTCTCGTTAAATGAGGGGCTAAAGGAGTTCCAACCTCTTGATACGTCTCTTCTATCATTGGAGTTCGTCGTGGTGGTCCTCCATGTTCGTCTTGACAAGTCTCCAGCTCAGCAATTCTTTTTCTCAACATTTCTAACTCTTCTGATTCGCGTCTTTGGCGATTTCTTTCAATCAAACGACGTAATTCATTCTGCCCACGACGAGCATGGGTTTGTTCAAGAGTGTGTCGTAAATCAGAAGGCTGATCATGTCGTGATAGTTCTGGTAACGACGGAGTAGGCTGTCGTGGTCGATGTCCAGAATGGCTTTCTGCAGTTGCTTCTGATCGCGCTGGTTCTGGAACTCGAGTTTGTACTGGAACTACTCCACGAGTTTGAGTTGTTGCATCATGTTGTGATTCATGTGTACGTGGATGGGAAGTTGCATGTGATGTTGCAGGAATATTATTTCTTCGTGGAACTGGAGTTGAGCGAGTTTGAGGATTTGCCGCTGCGGTTGATTCTATTCTTGTTCGTGCCATAAAATCAGTCAAATTTTTCAAGAACTCTGGATCTTGAAATAGGGCTGAATAATCAATTGATGTAGATGGCACAGCAGAAGTTCCAGTTGTATGAATTGGGTGACGATTGATCCCAGGGTCGGGATTTCGTTCATTTCGTCCAGAATTCGACATCCTTTGCGTGTTGTTTACAAGACAAACAATTGAAAAGGGAAAGTGCGCAGCCGCCCTCCCTCTAGCGCCAAACTGTTGCTGTCTTGAATTAACAACTTCAAATTAAAAACAGTTGATGTCCAAAACCATGAAGATAAAAGTGTAATTGGATTTTTATTGATTATATTCACAAGAGTACAGAAGTCGGTTTTAAGCTGAAAACCGAGATTGTCTTAAGTTCGTGTACAATGTGATTGAAAAAAGATCAGATCCCCTCCTCGTACTATCATAAATTCTGCTATTTATAGTACGGTGGCTTTTGTCTTCTTCCTCGAAATGGATAGAGATGCATTTAATATTGAGCTGCTTTGTTTGAGGCGGCGGGAAACATCAATGATTGCCTTTTTGTTTTGTTGGTCCAATCAGATGCTTCTAATGATTATTTTTTGTTTGAAATGCTCGAACTTTACGGTAGTCGGTTGACTTGGGGTCGGTTCACTCATGTTGGTTTCGGATGTCGGTTTGGATCTTAAGAAGTCGGTAATTTGCTCCAATATACTCCGACTTTTAGGACTTTAATTCTGATTACTGGATTTGATATCAACACAACTGTGGTTGTGTAACTATCCTCCAGAGTTGTTTGCATATCAGTTAAGATAATCAATTATGCGATTTGCAAAAAACTATTCTAAAAAAATTGTACTAATGACAGTTTTTATTTAAATATTATTTAATAATTTTTTTTGTGTATCTAATTACTCAAATTGTGGATAACTAAGAAAATAATTAGAATTTATATTTCTAAGATACCCTAATTACACAGTCGAGTAAATTTGGTTGATTTATTCAATCATAATATTTTTAGAAAATTATTCTAAAATAGTTGTATTAATGGCAGCTTCTATTTAATTATTTTTTAATAATTATTTTTTGGGTCTTTTTTATTTTTGTCTATAAAAAATGTGGGTCTCGATTTTATTTTGTACGCTTGGCAATTAATTTTGTGGTAAAACTGAATATCATTTTTTTGTATTTTATCGGTAAGTATGAAATCGAATTATTTGGTATACTATATATCAATCCAATATACCCGTTTATGGTAAAAAATGGTATCTCAATATTTTTTCTTCGATATTGCTAAGCATTTTACTCGATATTAATGAGAGAGAAAACTGGAGAATACTATAGTTTATCGTGGAACATATCAAATCATTTTGTATATATATATGTGTGTGTGTGTGTATTTACTTGAATCACATTGTAGTCAAATCGAATTTCTGAATAAAAAATTAAAAATGATACCTATTTCAAAATGAATATAATGTAATTTATTACTAGTTACTTGCACCGTATGGGTCGTGTACCAATTTTAAATAGACATATTTAATGTAATTTTGCACAATTTATATTTCATATAACATTTTCAACAAATTAATAGGTAAGTTGTATTACATATTGATTCCATATATTTAATTTATAAATACTATTTGATGAGCATTTTTAATTTATAAATATTATAGAATACTTCTTACCCGTGCATCGCACGAGATTCGTACTAATAGAAAATAGACACAATCTAAAAAATATACTTTTCAATGCATGGACAAATAGATTGGTTTCCATTGATGTCACAACAAGAAAAAGAGATTCGATTAATTTTATTTTAGATAGAGATTTGTTTATGAAAATTTTTTATTTTGTTTGAAATTTTTGGTTTGGTTTGGTTAATTTTGAAAAAGGTGGTATGGTTAGTTGTTAATGGGTACATTAAAATAATATTTAAAATAAATAATTAAAATTGATTTGATGTAAAAATGGGAGAGAGATGAGTTAGTTAAAATAATGTGAGTGGATAAATAGTGAATTAAAGTTGATGTGCTGTGTATGAATGATTGATTGATATTATTTAATTATATTAATAATATTGATGATAGTGGGGTTGAGTTAAAGTTCAATTAAAAAAAAAAAATAGTTTAGATAAAATATTGAAAATTTTTCATAAACAAACATGCTCTTGGTATCTCTACATCAGAGTGAATTGCGTTATTTTGTATAATTTTATCCACGTCCTGATTTGGTCTTATCACTCATCCACTCATGTCATGTAACCCTAAATTATAAGAGCAACTTTAACGGGAGCTTTTGGAGAGGTTTGAAAACCTCACTCCCACAACTTTACGGTTAAAAAGGAGAAATGAGAGCGTGGAGTTTGTAAAGTGGGAGTACAAATGTAATGTTGGTGTTGTGGTGTAGATGTGGGTCCCGAACATTTGATAAATGAATATAATATGAAAGTTTGTAGAATGTGGGCCTCAAATATTTAATAAATGGATGCAATATGAAATTTAATTAGGCACCCACCGTACATGTTTTTTATTTTTTCGTTTAGTTTTAATTTTGTTATTTTATTTAATTATATATTTTCCACATTTAGTTTAATTTTATTATATAATCTAGTTTTTTCACATTTTATGTTTAATAAATTTATCTTTTTTTTTTTTAATTTTAATTGTACGTAAAATATATTTCTTATGATACATAATGTATATGTCGAATTAATTATTTTTCTTGTCGAATTTTACTCACATTTATTATTATCAAAAAGAGTAATTAATAAAAAACTATGAAATTTTTTGTCGAATTAATTAAAAAGAGATATTACTCACCATATATGCCGAATTTTTCTTATTATTTTTTTTTAATTTTTGTTGGCATGTAATTTTTATATTTTATATTATTATAAGGTTTATGTGTAATAAATTTCATATTTTTATTATTTTTTAATTTAATTGTACGTAAATATATTTATTATGAGATATAATAAATATGTCATTGTAAAAAAATATTAATGTTTTTAGTAAATATGAATTAAATTGATATATAAATTAAAGTGGGAAACATGGGGCCCACTAAAAGAGAGTTTGTGAAGTTTATGTATATTTTTTAACATATTAACATCACCAAGCATGCCACATACGCGGTGACATGGGAGCATTTCCGTGTATATACGTTATTCTTCGAAAGAAACACGCTTTCTAATGAACCCTCGCGGCCGATGTTTTTCCAGCTTTTCTCGTACAGGTGACTTCACCGCCTCGTGATTCACTCTCAACAATTTTGTGCTCTGTGTACTCTGTATGCATCTACATGTTTGCTCCGTAGGCATAATCATATGAACCTTTACTTTTCCTTGCTTTCTGAGTCTTGAATTTAACTGCGGACATTATTATAGCATAAGGCCTAATACTGAAGTTACTCTAGTATGGCGTTAACAAGGATGAGCAAAAACCTTCTTGTGAAACCATATTTTCATTTTCCAACCCAAAATCCCATCTCTGTCAAAACATTATCCGCAAGCGCATGCTCAGATTCTGTTTCTAGCTCAGCGGACCAAGAATCAGATTGTTTGGAATCCCAAATCAGAGCTTTAAGTCGGAACCCTATCTCCATTGCCGATTTGAAGAAAGCTTTCTCACTGTATGAGCAATCTTTCAATACGGGCCTCCGTCCTTCGGGACCCACGGGCGAAGTTCTCTTGCAAAACCTTGCCAAGATGAAAGAGTATGAGATGGCTTTTACTGTTTACAAGAAAATGACAAGTGCTGGGGCTTTGCCCCAATTTATGTCGTTGTCCGCTTTGGTTGAATGCTTGGTCCATTTTTCTGTGCCTGAGTTGGCTCTGTCAGCTGTTGGTTTGATTGTGAAGCGCGGATATGTCGTCAAAGCATACATCGGGAATATCTTGATAAAGGGATTCTGCCGGGTGAGGAAATTAGGCGATGCCTTGAGTGTAAAGAAAAGAATGGAATGTTCGAATATAGCTCCTGATTTTGTCACATACAATATTCTGATGGGAGCCCATTTTGCAGAAGGTCGTGTGGACGAGGCCACTGGATTATTTGAGGAGATGAGAGAAAAAGGTTTGGAACCTAAAATTTCTTCATATTGCATTCTTATAAATGGCTTTTGTAACAATGGGGATGTCGATCGAGCGAATGAGGTTTTTGATGAGATGTTGGGTGAAGGAATTTCTCCAAACTTGCTCATATATTCCTGCTTAATGCGCGGGCACTGCCAAAAGGGTAACCTGAAAGAAGCCAAACGGTTGTTCAATGATATGGTCAGAAGTGGAATACGTCCTGACGTTGTCACATTCACAGGCATGATAGATGCTCTCTGCAAGCGCAAAAAACCCGAGAAAGCCTTGGAGCTTTTCAATTTCATGATCGAAAAGGGAGAAGAACCCAATATTGTAACGTACAATGTTCTGATCAACGGATTATGCAAGGCAGAGCTTTTGGACGATGCTTTCAAGATTCTCGAAATTATGGTCAAGAAAGGCAAGAAACCCGATCTCGTGACATACAATACTGTTCTGGGCGGCCTCTGTGAACTTGGAAAAGTCGATGTTGCCGTGAAGCTTTTCAACTCGATGACATCGGATGACAGCTGTGCGGGTCCCGATTCGTGGACTGTATCTAAGCTGGTTCATGGCCTCTGCAGAGAAGGCCATCTGAGAAAGGCCGAACAACTCAGCCGTAAGATGGCCAAACAGAGGAAAATCGACGTGGCCCCGTATTCTGTGCTTATTGGAGCTTATCTGAAGGAAAGCAATGTCAAGAAAGCGATGAGGCTATGGAGAGAGTTAGTCCTGCTTGGGTTGACCCCCGATTCACAAATGTACAGTGCTTTCATAAACGGGCTCTGCAAATGTAACCTTTTAAGCATTGCAAAAGGAATCTTTATTAAAATGAAAATAAACGGGCCAAATCCTACTTCGTTTTGTTATAACACGTTGATGGCTGCACTGTGCGGTGAGTGTAGCTTGGAGCAAGCAAGAGCGTTGTTTAAGGACATGCTTGAAAGTGGGTGTAGTCCTGATGTAGTCTCGTACAATATCATGATAAACTCTACCATAAGGGCTGGGGATATTCAATCGGCTAATAAGATGCTCGTCGATATGCAGCAGAGGGGATTGCATCCGGATATCTTGACTTTTTCGGTTCTCATCAACAGGTTTTCGAAGTTGGGGCTAATGGAGGAGGCTAAGAGTTTGTTTCAGAGAATGAAGTCGTGTGGTTTTGCGCCGGATGTCTTTGTTTTGGATTCTCTGCTCAAAGGGTTCAAGGCCTTGGGCAAAATGGACGAAATAATCGACTTGCTTCATGAGATGGCGAAATTGGGGGTCGAGCTTGATGATGAGCTGACCTCGACTATTTTGACTTGTTTGTGTGATATGCCGGAAGGTCATGATGTAGCTAAGATTCTGCCGAGTTTTACGCAGGAGGGAATTAAAGGGAGTAGCATCTCGTGTGATGAACTGTTGACGAGGCTCCAGAGTGTTATGCCCGGGCTTAAGACTTCTTCAGTGCAGCTGTAGGCCATGATTGATGTATGACATTAGTAGTTTGACTTTGTAATTTTTCATCTACATAAATATTTCTGCAAAAAGTTGAGGTTACATGTTATTCTTATAATGTGGAGAGAAATTTGGGCAGAGGTGGTATTAGATGATCAGGACCTGGTAAATAGTAAGTTCTATAGAGAAGGTACAGAGACGTAGAATGTGTACTTCATGGATTCGTAATCTTTTATAGGATATTGAGTGCCTCCTCTATTGACAGTTGCCTCGCCTTCGAAGGTGCTTTGAGAATATAGATAATCTCTCTCTCTCTCTCTCTCTCTCTCTCTCTCTCTCTTCCATTGTTTCTTACTGGTTTATTTTTCACATGTGAAACTGCAGTTCTCGCTTATGCTGCTTGCTGTACACACCATTAGAAATTATTTACCAGCTCTTTTGAAGTTTGTGTTCTCATTTTTGGCAATTTGGTGAAACTTGGCTTTCTTGAAATATGTATTGACCTCCGGTTAGTGATGTAACTAATTTCTTCATTACATGCTGTGTCTTATGTCTATTTTTTCTGCACTATGGTGCACCTAAATATGGCAATATTATGATTTGGGTTCTCGTTTTCCAGTGAAATTGCTCGAGACCGAGAAAAGTTGCGAAAGATTGCATATTTTGCTGCCTCTCGGTATAGCATGGATATGATGATGAGTCACCAGAACAAATTTGGTGTTATTGTACATCCACTTGGGATGTTCCCAACTGACGATACAAGTCCTGCTAGGTTAACAAAGCCATCGTTTTTGAAAAAAAATAAAAAAATAAATAAAAATCAATATTGTTTCTGGAGGAATCCAGTTTTTGCAGATTCTTGAGAATTGATTATCATATCATTTTGAGAAAAAAATGATAACTTAGAGAGAGAGAGAGAGAGAGAGAGGTGGTGTAAAAAGTCTTGTGTATAATCAACATAACCGCGCTCAAAAATTTTGTAAGAAGCAGATGCTGGAATTTTTTTGTGCCACAATACGATGGTTTCCTTTCTAATAAACACACGGAATTTAATAAAAAACAAATAATGATTGGAATAAATTTGTTTATAATTTTTGTATAAGTTTGAGATTGTGCAAAAGTTTTATTGTCCCCAATTTTAATATGATTCGAGCTGTTTGAGTACTACGGAACTTGGCTTGTAAGACATTCATCCAATATTATGTAATAAAGCATAATGAATGTTGCTTGCCCAAAATTCTTGTTTGCTTGTGCAGTCTCATTAAATAAATACTAGAGTTTTATATCATGTCATTATCCTAATGATGACGTAAACTAGTTGAGAGAAAGTGGACATGACAATTGAATATGTAATTATCATCTACAAGCCGATTTTAATGATTTAAGTTTCAACACAACATCCCGACAGACCCCAGAAGGACGTTCATAAGTCATCTCCAGTCTTTCTCTCTATTCTAGCGCAAACTTTATTCTACTCTAGAGTAGAGTTGAACATTCATTTTTAGTCCTCATCTCTACATTTTACTCTACATCAAATATATTATTTTTTTATTCACTTTTTATCTCAAATAAATTGACATATATGTATATTTAATCTTATATAAAATGTTAATTACTCAAATAATAAAAATATTTTTTTATTTATTTTTATTTCAAATGAATTAGTATATATATGTATATTTAATTTTATAAAAAATGTTTATTATGTTATTTATTTTTATTTTAAAATTGTTATATATATGAATATGTAATCATATATAAATGTTTGTTACCCAAATAATTAAAAAAAAATTATGTATAACAACACAAGACTGCTTCATAAGTTCAAACAAAAGGATACAAATTACATAATACAACGGAAAAAATAAAAACCATTCGAAACAACGATTACAATAATATTACAGCTAATTTTCTAAATTAGACAATTCCTCCAATAAATGCTCAATCAATGCGTTACGAAGGGCGATATGAGCTTCTCTATCTCGAATTTGTCTGTATCGAGCAACAAATGCTTGGAACTGAGAAGCATCATCACCAACTGTTTCAACATCTGGGATTGGGGCTTCTATCGCAGCTTCGATTGGTACAGAAAGATCTCGTTCATCCTCAATTATTACATTATGCAAACTAATATATGCAATCATTATATCTTGTAAGTCATTTTTACTCCAAAATCGGGCAGGATTAGCCACAATAGCAAATCGACTTTGGAGTACTCCAAATGCACGCTCCACATCCTTTCTGCATGATTCTTGTTTCATTGCAAAGTATTTATTTTTTCTGACTACGAGAGACACGAATAGTTTGGACAAGAGTTGCCAATTTGGGATATATATTATCTGCTAACTAATACCCCATGTTGTACTCTTTACCTTGGATGACATAATGTGCGGAAGGGGCAATTCCTCGAGTAAGGTCAGAAAATAAATGAGATCTCTCTAACACATTAATATCATTGTTGGATCCAAGCATACCAAAGTATGCATGCCATATCCATATCTTAATCGACTATAACTTTTAGAATAATAGTTGGAGATTTACTACGTCCTGTATACGCACCTGCCTAAGCCGTTGGACAATTTTTCTAGTGCCAATGCATACAATCCAGGCTACCTAACATTCTTGGAAAGCCACATTGCTTAATGATATAAAGGAGTCATGCAATGCCATTGGCGTTGGGAGAACGTAGATATTGCTCTCCGAATATCTCTACAACAGCACGACAAAATCTCTTCACGCATTCAAACTCTCCAATATTTATGTATTCATTTGTCGCATATGCAGGTACAACGTATGTTATTATCCGAAGTGCAACGGTTAACTTTTGATAGGTAGACAATCCGAGTCTACCAACTGCATCTCTTTGCTGCAAAAAATAATCATCATGATTTTTAACTGCATTTGCTATACGAAAAAATAAATTTCTAGATATTCGAAAACGTCTACGAAACATAGCTTCATTAAATTTTGGGTTTTCAGAAAAATAATCGTTAAAAAGACGATTTGCAGCTGCTTCTCGATCGCGAAATATTGTTTTTCGACCAGGAACTGAACCTCCATGACTTTGACCACCTTGTTGAGTTCTAAGAAATTCTTGCACAAGAATATTATTGTTGTAAATTTGTTGTGATATCAGATGTTGTTCTGTATCATAACTATCTAGTAGTTGTTCAAGTTCATCATCAGATGAACTTGAAGAAGAAAATGCATAAGAAATACCAATGTGATTGGGATTCATATTTTTCTAGAAAATGCAAGAGTTTACGAATGAAAAATTTGTGTAAAAATCTCTGTATAAATAGTGATATAAAAATGAAATTTACAACTTTAAATCTTAGTCGTTTAAATTTTTAGATAAGAATCTTACGGTTGGTATTTAGATAAGGCTATCCACAACTTTCTATCTTAGCCGTTAAATCATAGATAAGAATCCTACGGTTGATATGTAGATAAGAAAATCTACAACTTTCAATCTTAGCCAATAATTCATAGATAAGAATCCTACGGTTGATATGTAGATAAGAAAATCTACAACTTTCAATCTTAGCATTTAAATTATAGACAAGAATCCTACGGTTGATATTTAGATAAGGCTATCCACAACTTTCAATCTTAGTCGTTGAATCATAGATAAGAATCCTACGGTTGATATGTACATAAGAAAATCTACAACTTTCAATCTTAGCCGTTAATTCATAGATAAGAATCCTACGGTTGATATGTAGATAAGAAAATCTACAACCTTTAATCTTAGCCATTAAATCTTCAGATAAGAATCCTACGGTTGATATGTAGATAAGAAAATCTACGACTTTCAATCTTAGCTTTTAAATCATAGAGATTTAGATAAGGCTATCAACTTTCAATCTTAGCCGTTAAATCATAGATAAGAATCCTACGGTTGATATGTAGATAAGAAAATCTACAACTTTCAATCTTAGCCGTTAATTCATAGACAAGAATTCTACGGTTGATATGTAGATAAGGCTATCCACAACTTTTAATCTTTGCCATTAAATCTTCAGATAAGAATCCTACGGTTGATATGTAGATAAGAAAATCTAAAACTTTCAACCTTAGCCTTTAAATCATAGATAAGAATCCTACGGTTGATATTTAGATAAGGCTATCCACAACTTTCAATCTTAGCCGTTAAACCATAGATAAGAATCCTATGGTTGATATGTAGATAAGAAAATCTACAACTTTCAATCTTAGCCGTTAGATTAGATTTCTTATCACGAATGTCAACCGTACGAGTCTTATCAATGAAAATGAAATATACTATAAATACGTTACATGGTGAGGCAAAATTTTGTACCACCAAAACATAACTTCAGCATTTTATAATTTACGTTTTAATTCCATTTTCTTTTAGTAATTTCTCCTATGAGTTCCAACTATACTGTGAATGAAGATCAACACCTATATCGGTCTTATATGGTAATTTCTCAAGATCAAGAGGTGGGCATATATCCAAGTAGAGATAAATTCTGGCTCCGTGTGATGAACGAGTATAATTCTACAAAACCCAATCCAATGTAGTTTGATCGTCCACAAAGATCGATCCAATGTCGTATGAGAACTATCAATACTGCTATTAAACTTTTCAAATCTTGTGTGGAGCAAATTGAAAATGCAAACATCAGTTGAGCTTCTGAACATGATGTGGAAAGAAATTTTACAAGCATTATTTATTTATATTTGTAAAAAACTTTAATATTATCTAATGCTATTTATTTTTACATTGTAGATGGAGCGTGCGGATGTACATTATTCGCAAAACTCAAAAAATAAAAGTAATAAACCATTCAACTACGAGCATGTGTGGAATATTATGAAAGATTTTACATTGTTTGAGTGCACATCAACCAGGCGAAACACGTTTTCATCTCAACCGCAATCAAATGCACAACCCGAATCTCCCATTTCACCTAATCCAAAACTATCTAATTTTTCTATTAATTTAAGCCATGAAAATGCTAGTTGTGGTTCATCATCACAACGACCATTAGGCATTAGAAAATCAAAATTTAAGAGAAAACAAGGAGAAGACGTATCTGCAGTTATAAAAACAATGAAAGAGGAAAATGAAAAATTTAGAAAGATGATGATGAACTCAACAATGAAGAGGGATCACGACAGTGAGATGCTGAGACAAAAAATTAAAGTCCAAAAGCAAAAAAATGAATTAAGAAAATAATTTGTTGAGACTACCATATGGACAGAGGAAAATAAAATTCTAATGATGGATTTGGAGTTCATACAAGATAACCGTCGTCGTGAATATTTTAAAAATAAGCAAGAACGAATTATGAGAAAAAGAGAAGGATCGCAGTTATCACACGCCAGTAACACTTTTGGTTCTTTCAATGAGTTTTTTTAAGATCTTGGCGGGTCTGGAAGTGGTTTGGAAGACTACTAGAATTATTCATGTGTTCCTTTGATTTTTATGTCATCTTTAATCATGTTGTTTTTATTTGTGTATTTTAAGTCATTTTTAATCATGTTGTTTTTATTTGTGTTCTATGATTTATGTGTATTGTAAACTTTTAATTTTAATGAAATAAACTTGTTTGAATGTGTTCAATTTTTTATTCATATGGTATCATTTTAATATTAAAAAATTGCGAAACAAAATAATAATACATCAATAAATAAAAAACACAAAATTATTTAGCATAAAAATACATTATACAAATTATTTAGCATAAAAAATACATTTACTAATGCACATTATACAAAAATTTACCAATAATTATACAAAAAACACCAATATATATATATATATATATATATATATATATATATATATATATATAATTGTAGCGGTAAGCTACAATGTTGCGGCCCATATGGCGCAACACTGTTCCCGACTTTCAGATAGCCCAGACTTCTGGTGCCGCATCGGAAGAGAAATCCTCGCTACTCCAGCGCAAAACGCCACATCTGGCGAAACGCTGTAGGTGGTCTTAGCAGCCATAGAAAATGGAGAAAATCATGTCTATTTATTTAGAGCCTCACCGTGCTACGCTATCTATGACTTTTATCGCTAGAGTAGCGGAAATAATCGCTTCAACCATGCGCCGATGTAGAGAATTGAACAGTGTTGCGCCATATGCAACACTTGCTACAGCTACATCTTTTTTTTTTTAAATGTATTTTAATGTAATAATAACAATAAATAAATTTGTGTATTTATGCTACATAATTTTGTACTTTTTATTTATTGATATATTATAATTACATCTTACAATTCTTTAATATTAAAATGGTATCATATGAATAAAAATTTAACACAACAAACAAGTAGATTTCGTTAAAATCAAAAGTTTACAACACATGAATAAAAAAATACACAAATACAAAAAACATAATATTAAATTTAAAAGATTACAACACACATAAATCACAAAATACATAAATAAAAATAACATAACTAAAGATGACTTAAAAATCTACGGAACACATGATTAATAAAATTTATTCTAGTAGTCTCCCAAACCACTTCCAGACCCGACAAGATCTTGAAAATGCACTGAAAGAACCAAAAGTGTTATTGGCTTGCAATGACTGTCTTTATTTCTTTTTCTCAAAATTGTTTTCGTAATTCATTTTGTTGCTTTTGACTATCAATTTTTTGTCTCTCCATCTCATTGTTGTGACCCATATTCATTGTTCAACTCATTACCATCTCTCTAAATTTTTCATTTTCCTATTTCATTGTTTTTATAACTGCAAATACGTCTTCGCATTGTTTTCTCTTAAATTTTAATTTTTAATACCTAATGGCCGTTGTGAAGATAAACCACTACTACATTTTCATCGCTTAAATTAATATAAAAATTAGATAGTTTTGGATTAGGTGAAATGGGAGAATCGGGTTGTGCATCTGATTGCAGTTGAGATAAAAACGTGTTTCGTCTGGTTGATGTGCACTCGAACAATGCAAAATCTTTCATAATCAACCACACATGCATGATCGTACTTGAATGGTCGATTATTTTTATTTTTTGGGTTTTGCATACAAAGTATATTCGTACGCTCCATATACAATGTGAAAATAAATAGCATTAGAAAATATTAATATTGTTTTATAAATATAATTAAAATTCTCTATAAAATTTCTTGCCACATCATGCTTAGAATCTCCACTAATATTTGCATTTTCAATTTACTCCACACAAGATTTGAAAATTTTAATAGCAGCATTGATATTTCCCATGCTACATTGGATCGATCTTTGTGGACGATCAGGCCATATTGAATTGGATTTTGTAGAATTATACTCGTTCGTTACACGGAGGTAGAACTGATTTCTACTTTGATATATGCCCACCTCTGGATCTTGAGAAATTGCCATATAAGACCGACAGAGGTGTTAATCTTCACTTACAGTATAGTTGGATCCCATAGGAGAAATTACTACAAGAAAATGAATTTAAAACGTAATTTGAAACATGCTAAAATTGTATTTTGGTTGTACAATATTTTGCATTACCATGTAACTTATTTATAGTATATTTTATTTTCATTGATAAGAACCGTGTGGCTAATATTCGTGATAGGAAATCTGATTTCACGGCTCAATTGAAAGTTGAGGATTGGCTTATCTATAATATCAATCGTATGATCAAAAATCAAGAATTTACGGCTCAAATTGAAAGTTGTGGATTTTCCTATCTACAATAACCATACGATCGAAAATTAAGTTTTTAAAGCTCAGATTGAAAGTTGTGGATTTTCTTATCTACAATATCAATCGTACGATTGAAAATCAAGATTTTACGGCTCAAATTGACAGTTGTGGATTCTCTTATCTACAATATCAACCGTATGATTCTTATCTATGAAAATCAAGATTTTACGGCTTTGATTAAAATTTGAAGGTTTCTTTATCACTATTTATCAATTTTTTCACACTATATCTTCAATCGTTAACTCTTGGACTTTCCAAAAAAAAAAAAAAAATGAATCTCGATCACATTGGTATTTCTTATGCATTTTCTTCTTCAAGTTCATCTGATGGTGAACTTGAACAACTACTAAACAGTTATGATACAGAGCAACATTTGATAGCATAACAAATTTACAACAATAATATTCTTGTACGTGAAGTTCTCAGAACTCAACAAATTGGTCGAAGTCATGGAGGTTCAGTTCTTGGTCGAGAAACAATATTTCGTGATTGAGAAGCAGCTGCTAATCAGCTCTTTAACGATAATTTTTCTTAAAACCCAAAATTTATAAATGAAGCCTTGTTTCATAGACATTTTCGGATGTCTAGAAATTTATTTTTGAGTATAGTGGTGATACCCAATTTGGATACGATTAATAAAACTACAACACATTAAAATATCATTTGTATTATTTTATTCCACATGACTTCATGTCAAAATGTTATGCCATATATATATTTGGCTACCATTGTTGTAAAACAGAGAATCTCACCTTATCCAAAAAAATCCTGGAAGAGAGAAAAAAAGTGGAGTTATTTTCCAAAATATCAAGGAATAAGAAACTTCATCTTCATTCTTGGGTTTTTTTCTGGATTTTATGTAGTAAAAATCATATGTTTATTATTGTGAACCGAGTACCCGGAGTAGGTACAGTTCACCCCTGTTGCTGACATTTTTTAGCATCAACAATTGGCGCTAGAGACAGGGCACCATCAATTTGTTGGGTGAAACTTGCCAGAAAACGGTCGCATTTCCACCGGAAGAAACCTCTCCAAAGCCTGGTGGGATTATTCTTACTTTCAGTCTAATTTTTACCCACATCCGTTATCCTGTTTTTCATGAGTATTCTTGTGAAACATATAGATATATATTATAGATTGTTGGGATCTGTGAGGATCTCGTTATGTATAAATCATGAATTCAATAGCAAACGTAAACCTATGCGCATCAAATCTAAAGGTTTGACGTAGAGAACTTACGGCTTAAAACTTATGGCGATCTGGCTGATCTTCCGGATGGCCGTACACAGCAAACGAACAAATCAGATCACACGAACGGAAATCCTGGGATCACATGAGTCGGGATCGTGTTGCACGTGTGGAATCGCCGGTCGTGTAGCATTGGTCGAGTCCTCGCTGGTCCTGTCGCGGGCTGGCTGGTTTGTGGCGGTTCTCCAGCTGGTTGCGGTTGGCGGCGATCGGCTCGGCTGGTCCACGACGTCGGGTCGGCTGACGGGTCTCGGGATCAGGCTCGTGATTCGTCAACTTCTTATAGATGATCACAGGTATCGTTTACCTATGGATCTTCTACTGTATTACTCAATACACCATTCTTCAACTTGTACCAGTGGAGCAACAAGAAGAAGATAAACTTGAATGAGAACTGAGAGGGAGATGAGAGGAGGCGGTTTTTCACGTGTAATTGTGATTGGAATTTTCTTCTCATGAGCTTAACGATGTATATATAGAGCTACAGTAGGGACCCTTAGGAGATTAAGAATAGGGCTCCTTAATTAATTAGACTAACTGTGGGCCAAGCCCACTCCTCTAATTAATTAAATAATATTAATGGGCCACCAGCATTATATTATTGCACTCCCTTTTCCTAGCCCAAATTACATTTGAGACTCCAATAATAATTACTCGATTTATCTCCTCACGTTTAAGATATAATGTCCATTAATTAATTCTGACAATCAAGAATTAATTAATTTATTATTATTTCACCGAAGCTAGCGCTCGTTCATCACATTCTTATTATACCGGAATTTAATCCACGTGCAGGATTTAACATAACAATCCTTCATGAACTCACTCCGGGGACATCATTAAACTAACGCACATGGTGACCGTAAATATCCTAACAACACATCTTATACGTAATAATATCACCTAAAACAGTAGGAATATTGATCTAACGAACTGAATCTCACCCAAGTGAATCAAAGTAATATATACTATATATATCTGCCTGTTTAATATCTTACGGGTTAAGAGAACACAGTAATTAACCGAGGCCTAGTTCATTTAAGACGATCAGTATAAAATGAACTTCTCCTCTCTAGGATCCTGTTCAATACATAAATGTACTAGTGCAAATAGTCAGTCAAGACAAACTGTACAGTTGACACTACAACCGTTCGGATGGGGCGTTCATGTCCATCTAGGTTGTGAACAACTATTCTTGTTCGCAAGTAACTGATAGAGTGATCTTCGGTTCGCCCGATGACGACCCACTCTATCTAAGTGCAGAACAACAGAACATAGAACTTGTTTAATCTAACATGATTCTCATTCATAAAGGGCAAATGTATAATAACATGCAAAGTCAAGCTTCCAATATATAACACTAACACATATCTCATTCTAAAAGATGGGCTTATAAAAACAAAAAAAACAAAAAAAAAAAAAGGGAAAACGTAGTCTGTAAATTTATGTACTGCTAGATACCACCATCAATATGTGCGCAAGAGGAAAAAATAATAAGCCCAACAAAGTCTTTCTTGTAACAAGATTACCCTTTATGCACTTGTAATTTGCGATTTTGACTTCTAATCTTTTGAATGCTGGGAGCAAATAAACACCAAGCTGAAAAATGAGGAGTTCCATTTTCTTGGAGAGGAAATCTGATCTCGCTGATTGAAAACCACAGCTAGCGCGGACGACCGACCGACCGCCACAAAATCAACCTCACTGCAGACGGGCTCCAAATCTCTGATCCAGCTCTCAAATCGCTGCCCGAACAGATCACTGTCAGTGGGCTGAACAGACCATGTCCTCTCCGAATATCAGATCGAGCTTCAGAACCGCTGCCAGAACAGACCGTCATCAGTGGGCCAAACCTACAACCGTCCGCGGGCCGAACCGACAGCCGTTCGCAGGCCGAATCCACAACCGTTCGTGGGCCAATCCACGACCATCTGTGGACTGAATCAATAACAACCCGACATATCCGACCTCAGCTCGCACCGACGCCGCGGACGCCGACCAGAACCCACAACCAATGCCGACCTCACAACTGTCGGACCACCAATTAGCCGCCGAGGCCCGACTTCGCAACAACAGGTCTCCAAAGTGGGCCGACCTCACCAATCTTGATCGTCGGGCCTCCTCCCACGCCACTAAAACTCGATCGGCGACTCGATTCTCAGATTTTATTGAATTGAAAGAAATTTTTTGAAGGAGAAAGATTAGCAATCGGCGATTTGAGAGGCGATTTGAGAAAAGCTCTGCCACAACCATTCTAATCACGAGAACTTTACTTAAGGTTTTCTTTTGGGCCAGCAGTGGAGTTAGAGTACGTATAATTTGGGCCAGTAGTAGCATTAAGTTAATTAAGACTTGGGCCTGATAATAGAAGTGGTGTAGGTTTATAAAGTTACTTAAAGGGAGTGAAGGCACTGGGCCCAGATAGTGAATGCATGGGCCTGTAAATTTATTTATAGAGAATGTAAATGTAAAGGTCCTAAAAATATTGTAATAGATAGAATAGATAGAACTATGTCGAGGCAAGCAACAAAAATCACAAAGTCGAGGAGTTCGGCAGGGATATGAAAAATAGAGACAGAAGAGGAGCCAACCTACCTAAGCGGTAATATGCTCAGGCCTACACTGTGCACCGGCCGAAGGTAATCCTACACTCAATTTCATTATAAATACATACATACATACATACATATATATATATATATACACATAAAAAATAAATATGTACACGTATGTATACATATCACTCAAAAAAAAAGAAAAAAAAAAAGTCAAAATAAGAATGAAAGAGCGAAAGGGCCAAAGTCGCAACAACTATTTGCCGACGGATCCCCACATCATAACGGAGACCAACCACTCCGACGTCAAAATCAATCCGCCGAACCGACAACCACCCGTGGGCCGAACTAAAGGTGACCGACCACAATTGAGACGAACATGTCTCCACTCGGTGTGCCAGAATCTACGAGCGATACAAAACTGACCGACATATCACCTGATCTGAAAAATGTCGAGCCGTGTGATCACGGCCAAACCCGAAATCACGATCTGATCACGGACCACCAAGCTGATTGTCGCTGAAACAATCGGCCGGCCCTCATTGACAGGCCGACCTCATCGCCCGGCCAACCTCAACACCATAACCAAGCCCAAATTCAACTGGGTCGATTTATGATTTGCTCGTCTCCAACCTTATTTATCAATGTCAGGGCCGAATTCACTTACCTACGACGAGGTCGAGTTCATTTATCAACGTCGGGGACAAATTTATCTATGCCGGAGCTGACGTCCTCATTCCTGGTTGTTGAGCCTCGACTCCGGCTGAGATGACGTCCATATATCCTCACTGTAGAGCCTCGACTCCGGCTGAGTCGACATCCATATTTCCTCGCTGTAGAGCCTCCACTCCGGCTGAGTAGACATCTATATTTCCTCGTCGTAGAGCCTCGACTCCGGCTGAGTCGACATCTATATTAACTCGCCGTAGAGCCTCGACTCCCTGAGTCGACATCTATATTACCTTGCCGTAAAGCCTCGACTCCGACTGAGTCGACATCCATATTTCCTCGCCGAAGAGCCTCGACTCCGACTGAGTCAACATCTATATTACCACGCCTTAGAGCCTCGACTTCGACTGAGTATATTTCCTCGCCGTAGAGCCTCGACTCCGGCTGAGTCGACATCCATATTTTCTCGCCGTAGAGCCTCGACTCTAGCTGAGTCGACGTTCATATTTTACTCGCCGTAGAGCCTCGACTCAGACTAAGCCTATGAGCCACGAGGCCTCAATGCCATAAAACTAAAGGCCTACGAGCCATGAAAAACGAATGAAACCCTATAAGGGTAAATGTCCGAGCAACATTAATTTGTTCGACGGGAAACAAATGAAACCCTATAAGGGTAAAACGACCGGCCGACGCAAAATAATGAGACCCTATAAGGGTAAAACGTCCGAACAATGTAAATTTGTTCGGCGCAAAATAAAACGACTCTATAAGGGTAAAATCCCAGACTCTGAAGTAATTCGAGAAGGCCACAAGCCCGATAAAGTACTTTCCAGTACTAAAAACTGAACTCAAAAACAGTTCGACAAAGCGATATAATAGTACGAAAGTACTTCGAAACGGTTTTTTCCGATCTCAAAGCTAAACGGCCCAACGAAATATAGGGCAAGGCAATCTCATTTACCGAACACCCGTCACATACATTTATCAAAAACTCACGCATTTATCACATGCTCACATTACGCATACACTTCTGCATGGCATAAAGAGCTCAAAGCTCACTAAAATAAAGAGCCCAAGGCTCAATCGAACAAAGAGCTAAAAGCTCACTTAGACAAAGAGCTCGAAGCTCACTGATGTCTAGTATCCAAAAATGTATTCCTACGAGAAACAAGACCAAAGACCGGATGTCAAATTATCCGACCAGGTCAACACAAAGTACTAAAACGGTCACAGAAATCAATTTTCGAATCACCTAAATACGACAAAGAACCGCAAACATGGTCAACTCAGAACCGCCAAACAAATCATATCAGCTGGCGTCTTCATATCAATCGCTAAAAATCCAAAGGGCCCGAGTGCCCGCACAAATCCATACCATTACCATCTTTACAAAGGACAAACAAACTATTCGCGTTGCACAAAACGCAAAATCGGGTACCAAATTACCCAACCAGGCAATTTAGGCCCCATTCAATAGCAATTCCAAAGAATTGTCTATCCATTCCACTGACTCGCACTCGTCAAAGTGCAGAAGAGCGAAACTAACACAAATTCATCAGGCCAAAGCCTAAAAACAATCAACAAAGCGTACAGGGGTCCCAAAGCACCCAGAAATTACATATTGACGCGCATTTATTCGCAAACGCCGATAAGATGGAGAGTTAATCTTATATATCCCACAAACGTTACTTATTGCAGTGTAAAGAGCTTTAAGCTCAAAATGTTGTAGGTAAAAATCTGCCAAATCGTATAATAATGCGAGTTTAGAACAGTTCTATCCAGAACATGTCCTAAACTCGGGGGCCTATTGGTGATACCCAATTTGGCTACGATTAATAAAACCACAACACATTAAAATATCATTTGTATGATTTTATTCCACATGATTTCATGTCCACATGTTATGCCATATATATACTAGGCTACCGTTATGGTGAAAGAGAGAATCTCACCTTATCCAAAAAAATCCCGGAAGAGAGAGAAAAAAGTGGGGTTATTTTCCAAAATATCAAGGAATAAGAAACTTCATCTTCATTCTTGGGTTTTTTTTCTTCTTAATTTTATGTAGTAAAAATCATATGTTTATTATTATGAACCGAGTACCCGGAGTAGGTACAGTTCACACCTGTTTTAGCATTAACATATGGCAAATGCAATTAAAAGTCATGATGATTATTTTGCAGAAAAGAGATGCAGTTGGTAGACTCGAATTATCTACATATCAAAAGTTAACTTATGCGCTTTGGATAATAGCATATGTTATACCAGCAGATGCGAGAGATGAATACATAAATATTGGGGAGTCCACCGCAATTGAATGGTGAAGAAATTTTGTCGTGCTATTGTAGAGATATTTGGAGAGTAATTAATATCTACGTGCTCTCAACGCCAAAAACATTGCAAAACTCTTTTTAGACGACGGTCCGCTTGGACTAGGCCCGGGAACGAACCGGACAAAGGCGCGGTCTGGGACCGGTTCTCAGCCCAGTCCCGCCGGTTCGTAGACCCGCTGGTTCGGTCCGATTCCGGCGGTTCGCCAGTCATTTTTCTATTTTTTTATTATTTTTTTTGGGTAAATAAAAAATATGATGAGATGTATTATGTATAGTGTTATTTTAATAACGAGGACACATTGAAGTAATTGCACAAACATGTTTCTAACATGATAGAACCCGTAAACTCACTCATGTCCCATAATACTTGTTTTCGGAAAGCCACCGAGAAGGAGGTGAATAAGAGGGCATCATCTTGGGACCAGAGTACCAAACGATCATCGGATTACCGCCGAGTCCCAAGATGACCCCCTCCCCCATTCACCTCCTCATCGTAGGACTTGCAAAATTCAATTTTACTATGTTAGTTAAATAATATCTTGATTTTCATCAACATCATCATGCAATCCGACTCCAATACACAGTCTCGAATAATATATCCATTCTTTTTGTTAGTGGCCTCAAGCATGTTACTTAACGGAACCTGTCCAAGTTATCATAGTTGGCGTACAAGATGTTGATACTATTATCCCACAGTTCCATAAGGGTATATACCTTTTCACGCATCACCGGTACTGCTGGATAATGATATCAAACTAATGTTAAATGTTGATGACTCAACTGCAACTTTATCATTACATTATTTTGCATTCCTCTCCTCTACGTTAAGTAAGAATTCAAAAGATAACTAAGTATGTATAAACGTTCTATTGTTTGTGCTATAGCAGACGAAATTTAGAATTGAAAGCATAATACATAATAAAGAATATTGACGCGACATCACAATTCCCTTTTGTTGTTAATGTTTGAACTTTAGAAGATGAACTCAAAACATCAACTTCATTTAGGACAATGATATCAGGTCAATATTCTCCATTACATATTATACTTCAATGCTAGATTATGCCTGCAATAACAAAAACAACCGAACGCTTATACAGACTTAGTTATCTTTTGAATACATACTCAATGTCGATAAAAGGGATGCAAAATAATGTTATGGTGAACTTGTAGTTGAGTCATCAACATTTGACATTAGTTTGATATCATTATCCAACAGTACCAGTGATGCGTGAAAAGGTATGTACCCTTATGGGACTGTGGGATAATAGTATCAAAATCTTGTACACCAAAAATGATAACTTGGACAACATCTATTAAGTAACATGCTTGAGGCTATTAACAAAAAGAACGGATATATTACTCGAGACTGTGTATTGGAGTCGGATTGCATGATGACGTTGATGAAACTCAAGATACTGTTGAATTAACATATGTGGAGTACAACTTTGTTAAAAAATATGGACTTGAGCTTAATTGACATTTAATAAGTATTCTTTCATATATCATATGTCAGTTAAGGTGCCTACGTACCCCTTATATTGGGAATCAAAGTCCATGTAGTTCTTTTAAATTTGAATATTGAGTTTAATTACAGTTGAAAGCAATAACATCAATTACACCGATTATGTCACGCACACATTCTCCCATTGTGGATGCTGTTTCTGACTCTCTCATACGTCTACAATACAACAATATAGAGATAGTATACACAGACAAACTTCAACAAACTTCAAGTATTGAAGAATTTGTATGTCGGTCTGTGTCATAAAACTCTAACTGCTATATTGTAGACGTATACGAGAGTCAGAAGCAGGATCCACAATGGGAGAATGTGGCCGTGGCATAATCGGTGTAATTGATGTTATTGTTTAAATTTGTGAAGGATGTTTTATAACGGAAACAATTGCCGTTAGCGTCGGTTACGGGGTTCTTAAATGTTCAACAATCATCCAACACTACAAGAAAGCTACAGTCGTTTCCACACCCACTAGAACTATTGGATTATTGTATCAAAGTAACGTGAAGTGTAGATGACTCGAATGCGAGCTTATCAGTGTATTATTTTGCAATCATTTCTTGGAAATTTGAGTAAGAATTTCGACAATGACTAAATTTGTGTCAAATTTCTCTAATTTGTGCTATAGCAGGTGTATTATAGAGTTGAAAACATAATATATTATGTTTTCAACTCTATAATAAACTTGTTATAGCATAAGGTAGAGAAATATGACACGGACTTAGTCATCCTCGGAATTCTTATTCAATTTAAAGTTATGTGAATGCAGAACAATATACCAGTAAGCTTACATTCGAGTTATCAACACTTCACTTTAATTTGATACAATAATCCAATACTTTTAGTGATGTGTGAAAAAGACTGCAGCTTTCTTGCAATGTTGGAAGATTGTTGAACATCTAAGAACCTGTAAACGACGCTAACTGCAATTGTCTCCGTTATAGAACATCCTTCTAGTGATGTAAATTAACTTATTTTAATTGATATTTTAACTTATGGATTAAGGTGCCTACGTATCCGTTAAATTGGGAATGAAAGTCCAAGTACTTTTTTTTTAATTTACTTACAGCTCAAGAAATTCCAAAAGTTGACCAAATAATGATCAAAGCAATAACATCAATTACGCCAATAATGCCACGCACACAATCTCCATTGTGGAACCTGCGTCTCACTCTCTAATACGCCTACAATACAACAATGGAGACTGTGGGCGTGGCATAATTGGAGTAATTGATATTATTGCCTGAATTTCTGAACAATGTTCTAAAGGCAAATTAGTTCTTGTTACGTTAAGATATTTTAAAGTTGATATATAAGAAAATAAAAAAATAAAAGGACTTGAGCTTAATTGACATTTATTAAGTTAAAATATCATATAACTTGATTTTTTTTTCTTTTGGAAAAAAATTGATATTTTAACTTATAAATGTCAATTAAGTTGCCAACGTATCCCCTATATTGGGAATCAAAGTCCACGTCGTTCTTTCAATTTACTTACTTGTACACGAGTGGTTGTCTCTAATAGTCGTACTCGTCATCTGCTGTTTCGGTTCCACTCGTCATACTCGTAAAATCGGATGCGTCGTCGTCGTCCGCTTCTTCGTCTACGTACATAGCCGTTTGCATCCTTCGTTCGGCCTTCTTCCAATCCATCAGCAGCATTTGTGCTTGTAGATTTTCGGGCGTCATCCTCGATCGTCGTGCGTCGAGCATATAACCTCCCTTGATGAAGGCTTGTTCAACTGCAACTATAGATGCTGGGACGGCGAAAATCTCTTTGGCCATCAAGCAAGGAATATGATACGCCTTGAATTCTCGACCACCAGTCCAAGGCATCGAAATTGAGTGGCGGACTTGGTTCACGAGCAATCGTAAGTATCAAATTCGGCGTTAGGTAGTGATCAAGCTTATAGTATCTAGTCCCCTTTGCCCTTTCAACGCCAGCATTCTTGTAGGGATTTAATGATGCCCACCACTCCTTATAGTTCGAAGCGCCTACTTGACTACCGCCGTAAGAAGAAGACCCGCTGCCGCTGCCGCCGCCGCCACGAACAAATGTGTTGGGAGGTTCTCCTTGTGCGATCGCTGCTTCCCTAAACATGTCATACAACAACTTTTTTGCTTCCTCGACGAGCAACATTACGGTAGGTTTTTGACTGTATGTCGAGACATCAGTTGGGATTGGGAGTTCATACATATAATTATAGTACATGTTAAGCTGCTCTAACAAGCGAGCTTCACGTACCGAAGGATCTAACAAACATGCAACTAAATGTGTATCAGGAATGAAATAATAATATTTTAACCATTTCTTTAACATTTATTCAACTAAATAGCCATATTTATTAAAATTTAAGTGGTAAAGAACCTTAAAAGCCCACATTATGGCTATATCGTGACTTAACACAAGCTGAGTAGTAGGATAATAAATACCTGAAAGCATGTTAGTAGCATTTTGAAATGTTTCTAAAAATTGAACAAGTGAATTATAGTTCTCCCAATCTCTTGTTGACACTCGGACATCACAGTCCTTACGGTTTGCATGGTTAAAAAAATTCTGCAATTGTGTCATAAATGGAACCGTGTCACTCAACATTTTAAATGTTGAGTTCCACCGGGTAGGAACGTCGGGTTGAAATTTTTTAGGTTTCAACCCTTGATCTTTACAAAATCGTCCCCATGCTTTCATTTCATGGGGACGTTTATGTAAATAATTAACAACGTCCTTAATTGGCGTGACCGAATCTTTAAAAGCATGATAACCAGCTTGTACACAGAGATTTAAGACATGATATATACAACAAATATGAAAAAATCTTCCGCCGCAAGTGGGAGTGCAAATATCGGTTTCACATATAGATGCAGTATTTGCAGTAGCATTATCAAACGAAATGGAAAATACTTGTTTACCTATTTGATATTTATCCAAAATTTTTGAAATTAAACGAGCAATATTAGAAGCAGTGTGTCGTTCATGAAATGCAACGTAAGCAATTAAACGTTTTTGTAAACTCCAATTTTCATCTATCCAATGACAAGTAATTCCCAAATAGAAGTTATTTTGCAAATGATCAGACCAGATATCAGCATAAATGGATACTCTATTATTTAAAGATTTAAAAGTTTCTTGCAAAATTAATTTTTTTTCGGCCACTATTTTTCGAATATCGCGAGTAAGAGTAGTACGTGGAACCCGGTGGGCAGTCGGATTCAAAGCCATTTGAGCAAAATGTTCATATAAATCACTATCACCAAAACTAAACGGAAGAGATGAAGCAGAAACAAATTCAGCTAAATGGCGTCGATGATTTTCATGTGAGTACTGAAATAAAGATGGCGTTCCTGTACTAGTCGTGGCATATGCAGCGCTACTACACGAGAATTGCGTCTATGCCGTGTCAATTCCCAATTTTGTCGGATGACAACTCTGTAAGTGTCGTTTTAACGATCCGTACCCATCTCCTTTTTTGAAATGGTACCTCTTCTTGTCGTTGATCGGGCAGTAGTTGCAAAAAGCATAAAAGTGATTCTCACCTCTTTCCGGATTGGCCACCTTCGTGTAATGTTGTTTGAATATGGTAGATCCCGGTCTGCTACGGGCGAAGACAGAGGCCGGGTCCGGGTCCGGCTGCTGCTGTTGCGTCGGTTGCTGAACCTCCGGCGGGGACTCTCCAAATATATCATCGAAATGGTCGTGATACGGCTGCTCCTGCTCTTGTTGCTGAGGATGAATTGAACCAAACATGCGGTCGATCGTCGCCTCATCAATGTCATCAGCGACACCGGGAACATCCACATGTATCGATGGACTCGCAAATTCCGGCAATGGAGGTCTCGAGGAAGACGTGCCGGTGCCGATATTTCTACGTTTCTGTCCGGAATTCGAACCACTACCACCACGAGAGCTCGACATTTTTTAATATAAAGAATAAAAAATAAATTAAGGAAAATTAATATAGAAGATGATGAAATAAAAATAATGGGGAGATGTGATATTTATTTATTTATTATTGTTGGATTTTTTTTTTTATTTTCTTTTTTTTTTACGGTTGGGCCCGTGGACCGGCCCGAACCGTGGCCCAACGGATATAATGCAGTATGGGCAGCAGGTGCAGGTCTGACGCCAGGTCGATCCAGTCCGATCCGATTCTACCCGGCCCGACCTGGCGAATATAATATTAATAAAAAAAAAAACTGAAATCGTTGCCGGCGGTCGGCCCAGACCGCCATTACAAAAAAATAAAATAAAATAATTGAACCTTGATCGAACCACGATCCTTACGGTTCGGTCCAACGAACCGGCCCTTATGTGGCCGATTACAGGCCGATTCGGGCCGATCTGGGACCGGTTCCCAGTTCGGGTCGCGGGCCGGTTCCACCCGTGGCCATGTCTAACTCTTTTATATGTTGTATTTTTTTATTCGAATATGTTATAGTTATGAATTAGTGAAAATTACGTAAGCACATATGTAACATCAACATCATTGTAGCAAAAGATAAAAATAAAATAAGTATGTTTCTTCTATTTTTCACATATTGGGAAAGGACCCAACAATATTACTAATTTAATAGCAATAATTTTCGGCTTCGTTTTACCATTAAAAATCATTGGAAAGAGATATTTATTAATCAATTAATAGCAGAAAAAAAAGAATTAGTAAAGAAAAAATGGTCATGGTGACGTTGACAGTCGCTAAAATAAAAATCGTCTTTTCCTCTCTCATTCTCTCTTTTTCTGCCACATAAATGCACAGCGCAGGTGTTGTTGCCTTCATTTTTCCCCATTCCACATTTGCACTCATCTCCCTAGAACCACGTACGAGTACGACGGCTAAAAAAAAGTATGTCAGCATGTTGTCGTCAGATGGCCGCCTCCGCCGCCGCGACACAGGCGGCCGGCCAGCCCATTCTGCTGCACCGGGCGTCCTTATCCGTCAATTTCTCGCGCGTGGGCTATCTTCAATCGTGGGTTAGCAGGGGCGCCGGAGCTCCAGTGCTGCGGTCCAGACGGTGGCTTATTACGGCGTCGGTCGCCCGCCGGGGAGAGGAGGAGGAGGATGGGATGAAGGTGACGTCGCCGCCGCCTCCTCGGTGCTGCGCGTTTGATCGGGACGCGGTGGCGTTGGCTGGTGGTGGAGGTGCGGCCGATCGGAGGGCGGAGGTTATGGTTGCGGCCGTGGCTACGGTGGTGCTCGGCGTGGGGAATCGGGTGCTTTACAAGCTCGCCTTGGTTCCTCTCAAGCATTACCCTTTCTTTCTTGCTCAGCTAGCCACTTTCGGGTAATTCTATTTCATTTTCCTTTTACCTTCTTCAGTTTTTTTTCCAATAGCTTTTTCTCTGAACATTTAATTTTTTTTACATTTTAATTAAATCCCGTGTTAAATCGTATTCGAGGTACGTCACCTTTGTTTTGGTAAAGTCCAAAAATCACAAAAAAAAAAACGGAAAAAAGGCTGTTTTTTGTTATCTAGATCTGGAAAAAAGGTTTCGATATTTTTTGGGGCGCAAGTGAGAGGCGACGACGGAAAACCGTGGCCGACGACAGTGAAGGTCGGAATATTTGAGACCGCTTGCGTGGGCTTAATTGTCTTTTACAGAAAGCCTTGGCACGTACAGTTTTTGGAATCATTGAAAGTGGAAATTATTGGGTGGATGTGAGGGTGAGAGAATGTGTGCTTTGAATGATTGTACCATCTAGAAGGTTGTGGTTTTTTTTTCTCTTCTTTTGGGTGAGTCGTCCAGCCAACGGCGTCGATAAGCTTGATGCGTCCATGGCAACGCCTTCATTGGTTGATGTGCCAAAGTTCCAGTTGGCTTTCTTTGTCAGCCATATCTTTTCTGTCAATCTATCGATGGCTAAATGACGTTATAGGTTTGGGTTCCTTTTTCCCTTTTTTTCATCACTTACTTTTCTTGAATTATTGACATGACCACAATAATTAAATCCACGAACCTATGTTTTAATGTGGTATTTACTTATAAATTAACATTTTTTTTCTTATTTTTTTTTTCTCAACCATTGTGCCAATTCAAGAACAGATGAGTAAATTTTATTTTGACGTGGGTCACCAGTGCTAGTTTCTGAGTACTTTCCCTCCACTGATGGGAGACTTGTGCACTTTTATGTGAAAAAGATTAGAGGGTTTTTTTAAGACTTAAGTGAGGTTGTAGTTAATATGGGTCCCATTTGAATGAGGGCCGTTGGTGGTGAGTTGGATGTGGTGTAGTGGGTCCCCACACAACCAGCAACAGAGATTCCCTTTGGGTTCAATGGCATATGGTGAGAAAAACTATTGTAGGTTCCTTCCCCATTTTCCAGGAAGTTATATCCCCAAGTTTACTTGGATACAACGATCTAACTGTTAACCGCTTAGAATAGTTTAGACCTGTTTCAAGTGTTTTTCTGATCAGTCAATATTATTCTGCGTGTTAATTAATTATGCTGGACCTATTTGGTTCCAACCGAGCAGCTTTTAATGTGGTAATGAAGTCAGTCGAGCTTTCCGACTAACCAACTTATAAAGATTCTCATCCTAAAGTGTAATTATGCTCATTTAAGTATCAGATTTTCCTTGTATGCTGTCTGATCAAGAATAATGCTATTTTACTTTTTCGACAAATGTTGAAAACCGGAGCTGATAGTGTAGTCAAGTTAGCTGCAAGTCAAATGCTAGCATTTTTTGTATCAGAACGAACCCCAATTGACAAGTGCTGCATTGCCTTTTAACTGTTATAATTTATTAACTATAAACTCCAAGATCAGAGTAGAATATGATCATATATTATGATTTCTCAACAAGGGTGATTTTCTCCATATGAAATTTTCTCATTCCATTTGAATTTATACGATCCCCGTGAGATTGGGTATGCTAGATGACTGCTCCTGTCTTCTCATTGTTTTTATCTTATTTTCTTAGTTTTCCTCGAACATTTTTGGTTATGCACGTCATAATGTTGATCACTTAGACCCGTTACACATCATTTACAGGTATGTAATTGTATACTTTGCGATTCTGTATCTTCGGTATCAAGCTGGGAAGGTTACAGATGAAATGCTATCCTTGCCAAAATCACCATTAATTGCTGTTGGCCTCCTTGAGGCGCTAGCTGCTGCATCTGGGATGGCAGCAGGAGGTAATTTCTTTGATTTTATTATTATTTAAATCTTCTATGGCGTTCTTCTGTCCATTCTTTGTCCGGTGGATTGTGTGGTGTGACAAGAGGTCTTTGGAACTGACCTTACTTTCTGGAAGTATCTCCTATCCATCAATTTCTGTGTGGTATTCTTTACATGGTATATTTTTGTTTGCTTGTACAAGTGTCTTGCAATTTATTCCGGTGTGAAAGTTGTGGCTTAGATTTTTATCGAATGCCAAGTTGTTCGCCTCTTCTTTAAGATACCTCCTATGAGGATAGAAGTTTTCTGAAGTATGATTCAAAACTATTTTTCGTGCATACGATTGCTGATATAAGTACTAAATGAATTGTGAAAATTTGCAGTTTCATATTCTAACAGCTAAGTAGAGATTTCGTTCTGACTTGTATCAGGCTAATGATTTTCTATTGAAACAGCTATCCTTTCTGGGGCAGCAATTCCTATACTGTCTCAGGTAAAGACAAACTCCAATTTTTCGGTATCAAACAGAGTTTTATACAGAAAATCAGTATTTCTTTTAATTTAGTGTTTAGTACTTTGATCTTTATGCTTAATGGTTTGGAATTGTATGATGACACTTACGATTACTATAGGAATATGGTACAACTGAGCAGAGAGATGGAGAAATCTGAGATTTTTATTTCAACATAATGATTTGAGAGCTGGATTGTCTTTTGGTGAAGTCCTGGAAATTCAATCCAGATATTTCATCGTAGTTATCTTATCTGATTTTATGGAGGCCTAAATCTGAATACAAGCTTAAGTTATAGTAGGGGGTAGACAGTTCCTTTGTTTCTCTTTCTTCTTCTTCGTCATTTATTTCGGTGATAGGATCAATACTAGGGCTTCCACGTTCATGAGTATGTTTTCTATTTATGAAACAAAATCAAGCTATGGAGTTAATTCATTCAACTGCTAATTTTTGCAGAGCTTTTTGGTCTGGCAACTTGTACTTTCATATATATTCCTTGGGAGGAGATATCGGTTCCACCAGTTGTTTGGTTGCTTCCTGGTGGCAGTTGGTGTTATAGTAACTGTAGCAAGGTACTTTCCTTCTTTCCCCACAAGTACACACATGTAAAATAGCAGAAATCAAAACACTTGGACAAGTGGCATACGAATTTCCTGCAGCACAGTTTTTAATACTCAGTATTGTTTGAGAAGTCCAAAAACGCACCGTAACATATCGTCTCTCAAATAACTTGAGGATTCATGTGTAGTGTGTGTCTAGATCCTCTCTTAGCAACATAATTTGGACAATGGAATAATAACGATATTATATTGCCAGTCTACTGTATGGCACGCAAAGGCATAGTATCGTTTCTTTCCAGATAATCCATCATTAGTTTGTATTTTGTATATCTTAAGAAACTAGAATTGCCTGTTGACAAACAATAGCTGTGCGTGCCTAAAACATTAGATTTTACAGGAATTATGGGGAAGAGTTAGTCAGAATTTTCATTTTTTTTTTTATAATCCCGTTATCATGTACCATGATATATTGGAAAGTCCTACCACATATAGCCTTCCTTCCCCTTTTTCGGATCCTTGCTCACATTGCCTTGTCAATAGTCGAGACCGATGTTGAATGCTAGAAGCGAAATCAATTCTAAATATTATTCATTTCTTTCAGTGGATCAGGTCCTGGTTCTCTGATGGAAGCTGGCATATTTTGGAGTGTTTTGATGATTATTTCTTTCTTGTTACAAGCTGCTGATACAATCTTGAAGGTGCAAAGGTGTCCCTTGAGCATTAGTATTTTCTCATCTCATTTGTCTGCGTATTCTTTTCTAAATGACTCCCCTCTTGTTTTGCAGGAAATTATATTTGCGGATGCTTCTCAAAGATTAAAGGTAGGTATGTGAAAATTTCACCACCTTAGATTTATAGATGACAGGTCAGGTCGAGACAGAACTGATATGATGAACACTTGAGTTTTATATGAAAATGCAGCCTACTCTGTGGGTGTAACAACTTATTGTCATGAAATTGGATACGTATTTAAACCTTCTACCTGATCTCAAGAAAACCATAAGCCTAGTGACATGATAAAATATAATTTACATTGATAAATTATAATTTGAATTTGCATATCTGTCTATTTTTTTCTGTATGCATAGCGGGCTAGTGTGTTTGTGCTTTCCGAAAAAAAGTAAAAGCAGGTCTCTCTTCAAATGAATTTAACATAACGTTCATGCAATTTTGGTTTCTGAAGTTATTGATTTAGAGATGGATAATAAATCATGTGATACTTTTTCTTTTGTTCGTTTTTCATTTATTTATGTCAGGGAGGAACAGTGGATCTATTTGTTGTAAACTCCTTTGGATCTGCTTATCAGGTGAACATTTATGCTTTTATGGTATCACTATTGGTTGAGTTCTACCATTTATTTTCTGAAAGCTTGAAACCAATTGATGCATGAGCAGGCGATTTTCATATGCCTCCTCCTCCCGTTCTTGTCCAACCTATGGGGAATTCCATTTGGTCAACTGCCGAATTATCTTAAAGATGGTGCTGCCTGCTTTTTGAATGCCGGTACCATGTCAAACAGTAAGTCGTGCTTTACTCACTATCCTTCAACTTCTGTACATTTTTTTCCTGCAAGTACCATAACAGAACCCATTAAGCAAAATGTACAGACTTTACCCACTTGGCCACACTGATGCCTAGTGGGCTCTCTCTCTCTCTCTCTCTCTCTCTCTCTCTCTCTCTCTCTCTCTCTCTCTCACACACACACACACACACACACGCACGCATAAGTATTCTTATGATCACCATTATTGTGACATTCAATTGCTTGTCGTTTCCAAAATACAATGTGAATTTTTTTTTTATTTTTTATTTTTTTTTTGTATTGGCTGCAGGATGCAATGGTGCACCCTTACTGCCTGTGCTATTTGTCATTGTGAACATGGGTTTCAATATATCACTTTTGCATTTGCTCAAGATATCATCTGCAGTTTTATCTTGTCTTGCATCAACAGTTTCAGGTCAGTAATACATCATTGGTCATCCTGACAATCATTATAGCAATATTTCTTATGTTGAGCTTAATTACACGTAAATTCAATCACAAACACAATCAAGGTTGATTCAATTGTATATGCTCAAAGAAATACAATAAATATTGCTAATGCTGGAATAATACGAGTTTGCCATGAAACACTCTTAATCTCCTTATTCTCTTTGCAGTTCCAATATCAGTGTATCTTTTCACATTGCCTCTTCCCTATCTTGGGGTGGCTTCCTCCCTTCCTCCCGGCTTTGTAGCAGGCGCCATCATCCTCGTTTTTGGTCTTCTCGTTTATGTGTGGCCGCCCCCTCGAGCAGCCCCACCATTGTGAATTAGCCGACAAAACAAGACCATCTACCTCGGTGGTTATATGTATTGTATTTTCCAACAAAAGTTGGTTTAGAGAGAAAGGTCTATTGGCTTTACCGAACTTTTTCTTGAAAATCAAAATGGCTAGCTTCTTGAAGGTATTGTCTTCAATTTGCTCTTAGATATCCAAATCTTGCTATGTAGAAACAGTAGTTGTAGTCGTTACTCGTTAGAGGCTAACAGATGGCGATTTCATGTAGGGGTGTGAAATAACAATTTACATGGAAGAGAGGAGGTGGTTGGTTACTATTGATTTGTGATGATACTGTTAGTAGGAGTTCCTCTCGCTGTGAATTGAACATTTCAAGGGTACAAGTATACAAGTGGATTTCGGTCCTCTTTT
>BKCP01005960.1:1501469-1526851 GCA_008636005.1 Striga asiatica | reverse complement strand
CCGAAAACCGGCGGGTCCGGGCCCGAACCGGTCCCGGACCGTCACTTTTTTCGGTCCGGGTCCGGGCCTCGTCCATGTGGACCGTGGACCCGGCGGGCCGGGTCAGGCCGGGCCCGGACCCGGCACCTGGCCACGTCTATAAGGTGGTAGTTGAAGAGCATGTGTTATTTTGTTTGTACTCTATATTGAGGGTTTGACTATTGTGACTGGCTTTATTGAATTGTGTTGGCTACTTTATTCGTCAAAAGAAGTCACGACCAAAAAAACTAGTCTAAAGTTGGCTACTTCAAATTGAATTTGGAGTTTCAGCAAACTTCATACTTCATAGTAAACGAGAAAGAAAAGCGAGTCTCAGCATTTAGCCAGAATATCGAGCTGATAATAACTCTTTTTTTTTCTTTCCAAATTTAATTTTTCTCCACGTGGAAAAAGCTATGTCCATCTCAAGTATTGGAATAGAAAGACGTTCGACCATTAGCTATTATTATTTTCTGCTCTTAAAACTAATATAGGGCTGTATATAGCAAATATGTATATTATCTCCCTTGATCCCTGAGTAGATGCATGTAAGATGCAAAAAGTTGTAAAAAAAAAAATAGAGCACAGGTTAATTTCTCAAATTATATATTGATTGATCTATGTTGTATTCAACTTAGTCCTGGAAATGCAGAGTCATGAAAATAAGTAAATTTGATTCTCAAATTGAGGCTGATAATTTCTAAAAATTGCATTTTATATGCACATCAATTGGACAGTGATCAGCATTTGGTATAAAAAAACTGCAGAAAGCATATCATTATTAACCCTGTAAACAGAATTTGACTTCCCTGGGGCTATCATCTCAATAACCACCTAAGGAGCTAACTACAGCATCTATCTCTCAGATGATTTTAATTACAAAAAGAAACTCAATACATATTTTAAAAATTGCAAATAACCCCAGCTGACAGATGCTCTTACCACACAAAAATGCACTCTGAGGCTGAGTGGGGGGACATTTGCAATTCCAAAATATTACAGTCTTTCTCTTTCCTCCTTTGTTTTGGCTAATTAGACTAAACCTTCACTTCCCATTTTCCTTGGCTGCTTTGAAACCCAATTTAGTATAATACTTATTTTTCTCTGCACCTGCTTTAGCCCCTTTGCTGCTCCCCCTCCCAAACAAAGCATACTTCTTCAAAAACTCCTTCAATTTCTGCACTTTCCTCGACCTCCCCTCCTCGGGCCGGGCCGAATCATTCCTCACGGGCCTCAGCCCACCTTCCCCTGTCTGGTCCCTCACCCACCTCGCGTAAGCCGACCCCTTGAAATCCAACAACGGCCCACTAAAGCTGGGCCCACCCACCGCCCGTGCACTCTCCTCTGAGAAATCCCGATCGGCATAAATCGTGCAGTCGCTCGAGCACCTGACCACGGCCCGGAAAGGCGAGTACGATCTCGAGCGCCTCTGGCGAGGCCCGGGCCCGGGCCCGCGGCCGCCACGCCTCTTCTCCTCCGTGACCTTTTGCAGCGCGGCCACGAAAGGGTCAAAATCGTCAATTTTCCTCGAGAAGGGCAAGCGGCAGAAAGTGGCGGCGGGTCTCGTCGGGGAGGAGGCGGCGGAGGAGTCGTGGTGGAGTCGGGGCGGAGGCTTGAGCGGCATGACGAGGCCGTCGGAGAAGAGCTCGTCCGCGAAGGCGATTTTACCGTTTTGCCCTCCGTAGTAGTCGAAGAAGGTCGGATCGAAGTTGTGGCGGCCGCTGTTGAATTTGCTGCTGGTCTCGAACTCGAAATCGTCGAGGCCCGGGAGGATAGGGCTCGTGGGGGCCGTGACGTAGGTATAGGGAGGGGAAGCCATATATGCTTCTTTGTTTGGGAGCTCAGGTTTTGGAGAGTTTTTCAATTGGGTTTTTGGGATTGGCTTTTATATACTACTCTCTCCTATTTTTAATAAGTGTCATTTTAAAAAAGTTGCACAGTATTTATATTTTTTATTCTTTTGTCAATAATAACTCTCATTAAAGATGAATAGAAAAGATGAAGAGTGAATATGAAAAGACGTACTGGATTTATTAGTGAGATGAGGGTAACAATAAAAAAATATATAATTATTTATTTGGTTAATTATTGATAAAGTTAAAATGACATTTAAAAAAAAAATAGGAGGTAGTATAATGTTGTCATGTGAGTTTGAATTGAAGTTGATTTTAGCTTGTTTTTGTTTTTTGTTTGTTCGTTTGTTTTGTTTTTTTTTTTCCTTTTTTTGGTGGTGTCCTGAATTTAAGGGATTGTTCGCGACTCACATGTGTGATGCTTTTACTTGAAAATTTTTTCAAACATCAACAAAGCAGAAAAAAAACATGCCTGTAAACGTCCACAATCATATGCCCCAAAACCAGTATTATATATTTATATTCTATTCCTCAAGTGAAGAAAAATTTAATTATGGAATTTATTATAGGAAAAAGAGAAGATAAGGTTCGAAAGTAGACATCGTTTTCATAAAGTGAGATACGGAATAGAGAGAATTTCCAACCGATTGAAATTGCTCAAATGTGAACCGATTATTGTTAGGAGCCAATTTGCACTTAGTTTATGTAATATTTTATTTATATTATCCTGGCCACATAAATAAGGGCGCAAATTCTGGCATATGTGTTAAATAAGTACCCCTTTTAATTTTCATAATAATGTATAAAGCAACATTTTCAGATGTCTCTATCTTGCAAAATCACTTATTATTATTATTTTGAAATTTTATTTTTCTACATTTTCTTGAGGTAAGTAGTTATTCAAAATATCATTTCTTCCCAACGTATACATTGACCAAAACTGTAATGTTGATGGTATTTTTGTCAAAAAGGTTTTCGTAATGAGACAAAAGAACTGAGTCAACACCAGGAAAAACTCAGATTCTTTTTGAATGGCTCATTTCAGGATTCTAGTTTATAACCCATAAAATCAGCTGCTGGGAATAACTTAAAAAACGTATATAAGGATAATTTATTTTACCCAGACAATAACCCTGTGGATTGAACTCATTTAGAAATTTTTAGTTTTGTTTGGATTTTTTAGTGTAATTTAATTAATTTTGAAAAAGATGATATGATTAGTTGTTAGTTGGTATATTAAAATAATATTTAACTTCAGATTCAGTCCAACCCATGGGCCGCATGTTTTACTTTTATATTTTTAACTTCAGCGTTTAAAATTGTTTAACTAATAAATTATTAAGAATTCATATCAGAGTTCATATAGTAGAATAGAATTTATGGATTACCCGAGAGATTCCAGACACTCAAATTCTTAGGGGGTGATTGTTTATCAATTCACCTCAAAAAAACCCAATCAAAACTCAAATTTAACTCAACTTTAACTCAACTCCACTTTTTCCTATATTATCAATATAATTAAATAATAACAACCAATCATTCAACCAACCATTCTTACACATCACATCAACTTTAATTCACTATTCATCTTCTCACATAATTTTAACTAACCATCACTTCCAATCATTTTTCTCTCACTTTTACATCATATCAACTTTAATTATTTTATTTTAAATATTAATATATCCACTAACAACTAACTATACCAACTTTTATCAAAAGTAACTATAGTTAAAAAAAACCAAATAATTTCTAGATGAATTTATAAACAATCACCCCCTAAATAACAACAAATACGGAACTTCTATTGAGATACAATTTGAATATAGTCGTTCATTAGGTAGATATAGTTTTTTATGAAAGAATTGAAAAGTAGATATAATTTCAAGGCGATTCATGAGTTTTAGATTTGAAATTATAAATTTCAAATGTTGTCTAGGTGAACAGAAAAATGGAAATGGCCATTTTGGTTTGAAAAGAATTCGAAAACAACTATTATCTTATATTTTATGAATTACAATTTTTTTTGTGACACAATACTACACTAAGTAGGTTGGTCATTAGAGCATCTCCAACCAAAAATTATATTTTAAAGTTTCTATAGTGACATTTCATTAGTTCTAGAATTTCAATAGTGCCAACAACTACAACCCATTCAGTCTATAATTCCAGTCTAAAAAAATATTCCTAGCATTTTTTTTTTCTAATTTTATTAGTTTATTAAATAGACTTTATAAATTAGATTTTAATGCATTACGATTGCATACAATTTACATATTTATGTATATATATTAATTGTTGATTAACAAGATTAATTAATAAATTTACATTAAAATCATAAAATTACACTTTACATCATAGAACGACGTGGATTTCATCACAAACATTACTTTAAAAAAAAAACATCAACACAAATTTAAGTTTAGCTTTATTTAGTAACTGGTACGTACCCCATGCAATGCACGAGATAATAATTATAAATTGCATGTATTCAAGTGATGAAAAAATATTGATTATTATAAAAATAGTTTTGAATAATAATATTAATTATTTTATTTTATTTTATGATATATAATAATGTAATATATGACTTATATGTTTATTTCACTCCTTATAGGATAATTTTCATTTTAGAGATGCTATTTATAATTAAGGATAATTAAAATTTAACATATTAAAACATTATCTACTCACATAATATTTATTTCTTTCTATCTTCCCTTGCTCATACTTTATTACAATATATTATTTTAAATAAGTTATGATAAAGTTGAAAAATTGTGAACATTATAACAAACACTTAATTGAAAATGGAGAGGAGATCGAGACAAATGAGCACTTGTTCTTTCATTGTAGAAGAGCCAAGGAGGTACGGAATTTAGCTCCGGTCCAATGGGAACTTCCTAAAGATTCTAACATCAAATTCAGATCATGGTGGGGTGATGTTTGCTCCATTAATAAATTGGAAGTCTCTGAACAACGCATCGAGCTAACAACATACCTTCTATGGTGGTTATGGAAAGCTCGGAATCTCTGGGTATTTAAAAAAGAATGGATGCTAGCTCGAGTCATCATCAAGCTAGCCATGGGAAGTTGACAAGAATATGCTAGAAGAAACTGTAAATAAATCAATGAAGAGGTGAAGTGTGGTCTAGGTCCAGCAGGTGCAGTGGGCTGCTTCATGAGTTCATTGGTTTATTCTCAGATTTCACAATGCTGCTCAACTATTATTCTGCAATTTTTCATGGAAGTTTATTATTCTTTTATTAGTTTTCTCAGCCTGAGTTTTGATGTATATATGTGGGCTTGGTTCCTGTTTTGCTACACCTAGGTTGATTGGGGTTGCTAAGGAATACTAAGGGTGACAACATTTTTCTGGCCTTAGTATGTGCTTAGAAATCAGTATTTAATAGTGGTGTATTTTTGTGTTCATTTAGAGCACCTGCATGTAGGTGACTCTCCCATTTGATTAGGGCCAGTCGGCTCCCGATTGTATATTTGTACATTTGATGATATATAATATTCTGTCGTTTCNTTATTTTATTTTTTTATTATAATTATAATAATGTACCTGATAAATATTTTTTAAAAAAATCTATATTAATTTATATGAATTTTGTTATGATATTGTGAATCGCAATATGAATATTTATAAAAGTAGTTTGCTGTAATTATTGACAAAATCAAATGATATTTTTTAAATTCTGGAATAAATGATTTATTGGTATATGACTCGTTACCAAATGAATACGATTTTTGAAAAGCTTAATTATAATTTATATTCATAAATTAAAAGATTATAAACTAATACTCTTGATTAATGTTTTGTCAAACGATACGATAAAAAAATATTTTGGTGATTGTTGGTTACCAAATGAATAAGAAATCAAGGTAATTTGTTATTATATTGATAAATAAGATTCTATTGTAACATTGTGATAACTATCATAATAAATTTTTTTATAATAGATTTTTAATTTTTATTTTATAATTATATTTGTGATTTTATTGTGAATATTCAAATATTATTTTCTAAAAAAAAGCCTATTTAATAGAATTTTTTTTTGAAGATATGTTGTATTGTTAGCAAAAGAATTAGAAATTGCAACAATTTATAATTAATATTAATATTAAGAATCGGATTTTTATTGCAATAATTATCACAAAATAATTTTCAAAATTGATACCACTTTATTTGTACAGAAATCATGCTATTAATCGATTGCACGATTTGCAACATGTATGTACAATTTGGTTTTTTTAGAAATATTAAAATAATTTTTACTATATTTCATTTAATAGTAAGTCAACATATTTAATAACAAAGTCAAAGTTACTATTTTAGATTTTTTTCATCAACCTCTTTCAATATATGTGATTTTAGTCTTAGTGTTTAAACCGTTAATTTCAAGTGAGTTGAAAGTTTATCCTTATTTTGTAATTTGAACTTGTTTGTTTGTAATATTTATTTAAGTTTAAATACTAATCAAAATGCTAATTAAATTATAAAATGTTAAGTTACAATAATTAAGTTTAGAGTTTTAATACATATTTTAATTTAATCCATATAACTAACTAAACCATAAAAAAACAACCCAACTCATCTAGCCCAATGGATTCTAGTCCAACTGNACCTCTTTGCCTGAAAATAGCGAAGAGGAGATATTTGTATTGGAGATCATTTTTCTCCATGGAAGGCGTTTCCGCTTGGTTTACCGGGTGGATTGGAGATGCTCAAATATATATATATATATCAAATGAGTTGAATAATATATTAATTAAATAATAATAAATTATTATTATTATTATTATTATTTTAAAATAATTATATAATTAAAAATATAACTTACTGCAGTTGACCGACCACGGGCAAACGCTGACCGTTGTTGACTGGCGGCCGGCCTGAACACAGCCAAACGCTCATCCCCATCGCTGTCGTTGTCCCTATCCCCGCCGCCGTCGTTCTCCACGGCCAGCTACCGACTGACGTTCCACTTCTAACACGGAGGTGCTCGTAGGCCTTCGTCGGAAATCCCTACAAGAAATTACACATATTATGGCGAAATTCATGTGACGAGAAAAAGAACCGTCACACTTGGCTATCTTATGGTGACGAATTTTTAAAATCGTCACTACATTGCATACAGTAACGACTAATACATTCGTCATCTTAGAATTTGGTTTTCGTCACATAATCATAATTTTCATGACAATACATCTGAATCCGTCACCTCTACATCTAAATTCGTCACGTATATATGTAAAGTGACAAATTAAATGTCGTTGTTTTCTTTTGTTATTTACAATGACATTTACGAATAATTCGTCATTATATAATTTTGTATTGTGACAATATTGAATAATACATATGAATTCGTCACAGACTCACAGTAATACATACTATGACGAAATTTAATGCGACAAGTTAAATGTCGTCGTNGCTAATTCGTCATTATATAGTTTTGTATTGTGATGATATACTATAAATTCGTCGCTGTAATACATATTATGACGAAATTTAACGTGACAAAATAAATTTCATCGTTTTTTTGTTTTTTTTGTTTTTTGTATTTACAATGACGCTTACGACTAATTCTTCAATATATAATTTTGTATTGTGACGATACATCACAATACATCTAAATTCATCACAAGAATACAATATAACGAAATTCAATGCGACAAAATAAATCTCATCAACATTTATTTTATGAATCAACAATCATCCCTAAAAACGAGCATTATTATACATTTTTTATTTTATGCAACCCAAGGACTATTACACCCAAGTTTTGTTTTGGGCAAATTTTTTTATATAGCTCTATCAATAGAGAACAAAAAAATATCAACAGCTCCGAACACAAAAGGACATTAATCATGATTCATGACATTTATATATACATACAAAAAGATACGTATATTAATCCTCCAGTTTCTCAACTATGACAAGACACCCGAACTCAGATCGAAGCTCGAGAAAAAAAAATGTTTCTCTCCCCACCAACCTGACAAGAATTTCAAGAATCGACCGTCAATATTATAATCCAAGCTAGTTCTAAAATTCCCACACCACACAACAATCAAGAAAAACAAAACTGTTATCATACACACATTATGCAGTGCTACTACCGTGCGCCCTGACACACCTAGCAAGGTGTGCCAGGGCAGTTTAAAATGAACATGTTATGTTATAAAATGAACATGTACACCTAGTAAGGTGTGTCAGGGCAGTTTAAAATGAACATGTTATGTTATAAAATGAACATGTGCAAAGGCGCACCTAAGTATTTGCGCACATTATGTACTTCCAACATAAGTTATTCTACATTATTACCATCTTCACACCTGGAAGTGGCGACCCACTTGCAACTTGATCATCTTTAACATCTTGTTGATAAAGTAAACATAGTGAAAGTAGAATATTCAGATAAAAAGACACATGAAGAAGAAGAGACTTGAAATGCTACAGTTAACACATTATGTACTTCCTGTTGGGTTCGATAGTACCGTACGGGCTGTACGCAGCGGAATTTAAAATTTTTAAAGTAAGTATTTATCGTATAAATACAACACCCGTACATACTAATTGCGAATTAACTGATCGTCATCTTTAAAACATGCATCATATACAAATTTTGATTTGTTACTATAAAGTAAATACTAGTAAAACTATTTACCGAATATCTTGAACTCCTTCACTATTGATGATGGATGAGGGAATCGGTTCCCGGTTGTAACTTCAACGACTTGAGGTTACTCGCTAGAGGAATCCAAGTGTCTTCCCTCTAAACGTATCCACCCTATGAATCCCGGTTCCGACGACTTTCCTTCGCTAGTAGAAAAGACTCGGTTTTCTTGTATAGGAATATTTATGAATTTTATTTGGGAATTTTAAGAACTCTTTCTTGAAGTTTTATGAAGAACACTTTCTTCTCTTTCTAACACTTAGAAATTTAGGATCAAAAACTTCACTTAAATGCAAAACCATTTTGCATATATTTATACTAAACATTTTAGCATAAAATAATCAACATTTAGTAATATTAAATAAAATCAAATTTTATTTAAATAGTATTTACTAACTTTTGACTTTGAAAATAATAAGATATGTTAAGTAGTTCAAACAACCATCAACAACCATTTTATTATAATCATATTTATTATTTTAATCCTTAAATCATATTTAAAGATATAAATAATAATTGGATAATAAATCTTGAGAATCTTTCTCAAGACTTTATTATTATATCATTTTCCCAATATTATAATAATCATATTATTATTATTTTGGATTTTTGAAATTTAAAATCCTATTTTAAAATTCAACTTTATTAATTTAGTAATTACCTTAATTACTAAAGTAATATCCAAAATGTAATTAATCAATCTTATTGATTAATATATTCCTTTAATTGATATCTAATCAAATTAGATATTTATCAATTAATTCTAACCATTAGAAATACAATCTTTACCTTTGTTCATAATTAGTGTGACCTTTTAGGTTCACCTTAATACTAGTAGTGGGTTTACAACACTTTGTAATTTGAGTTAAATCTTATTAACTCTTATTCATGAATTAACCCTTTAATTTATGAACCCACATATCATGGTAACACCTAGCAAGTAGCATGAATCTAGTATTAAGTGAATAGCGAGTAAACCTATTCCGATTACAACTCCATACATGTAAAATCCTTTCGACATCTAATTTCCCGATTAAGTCTTGGGTATGATTTTGTCGAAACCCAAATTGACTTAATAACTATGATTCTATTTCATGTTTATTAACCCGGTTATGAATCACTATTCATCTCTGCCTTGGCCAAGGACTTTGGATTAATAACTATGAAACACATAGGAAATTCACTTATCTTCATAAGTGTCGAATCCTTTATTGGCCACTAACAAACTTCCATACATATTAACATAATACCCAACTTATCCCTTTAAACGATAGTGCTAGCTACCAAAAGGATAAATCAAAGTAGAATGTAATATGCACAAAGTTACCATTGTGCCTCAAGTCTTAGGATTAGTCATGTACTATTGTAACATGAAAATTCTTATTCGACTGAATAAATTCTTCATTAAGAATTTTCATACGGTCATGTTCAGTGAACTTGTTCTCTAACAAGCACCCACATAAATGTACTTACGTCTTACGCTAATGTTGATGGAATGCAACATTCTTGTCCAACAAGCATACAAACTATGTGCAAGTCTTTTATGGATTATTCGATATCCCATCTCGAAACATCCATCGACTTGGAACTGTATTTAAGATCACGGCTTTCAAGGTATGTTCCATGATCACCATCTCTATGCGCAACCATACCTTATAACCATAAGTGATCTAGGGATTTTATCTTAAGTGCAATTATAAGATAAATGCTTTCTCTTAAGATAAAGAAATGCCTTATTAATAATATAATTCCAATAGATTTATATTTATAAGTAGAATACGTCCAACTAGATTGGAACGCCGGGTATCCTACTCTAACACTTCCAACACAAACTTCTCGACCCAAAAAAGTCCCAAACAATATCCTCATTAAACAAAACGGCGAAATTTTATGCATACTATAAGATTCCAAAAAAATTGTAAAATTACGAGCTATAGTATCTTAATTGCAAAGATACATATTGAATTGCCTTTATATATTGATAAACCATAAAATTCCGTTACTTTATTAAACCAATCTCCTATAATAACGCAAAGATTGGATTAACAGATAAGGCAAATGTATTTTCACCAAAGAATCCGCGTTTTCTTGAAAGGGCTATTCCTGATAATCAAGCAAAAGGTATCTATGTGATGCAGCAACTCTGCTTTCCTACGCTTCTTTCTTTGTTTTTTCCGCCGGCTTCTAGGACCGGTAGCTTCTATCCTCTTTTATGCTTCTCCGATTACTTGTTGATATCGAGAAAAAAAAAAGATTACCTGTTGATATCTAATTTGAAATTTCGAACGTATAAAAAAAATACTAGAAGGAAAAAATATACACAATATACACGATATCAAATTAATCCCTGTTGCTTCTATGAAAACATAACTTAGACATTGCAAATTACACGGCCAGAAACTGATGAGAAAATACGAGAAGAAAATATACACAATATACACGGATTAATATACAGAATATATACAGATTAGTTCATATCAAACACAAAAATACACAATCTTTTCGTAATATATACCGAAAATATATAAAGAAGATATATACATAATACATATCGAATTAGTTTATACAGAATATATACAAAATATACACGGATTAGATCATATCAAACACAAAATACACTATCTTTTCGTAATATATACATAATATATACATAAAATATATAAAGAAGACATATACATAATATATATCGGATTAGTTTATACATAACATATACAGAATATATTGAACATATACGCCATATACACTCAACATATATTGTCNGCGGATCTATCGTTCCTCCGCCGCTTATATACGCCTCTAGCCGTCGTGAATCATTTCCTTGGTGTTCCTTTTTTTGTGATTGGAGGTCTTTAGAAAATGCCGATGAGGAAGAATTCCCAAAGTATAGGAAGTGTCGTATGACACTCTCTAAACGCAACATTTTTCATTGTCTTCTCCACCTTTCCCATCCACCGGCACCATGCTTTTGTCTTTGTGGCAAAACCTTGTCCGTCGGTCGGGATCGCGTAGCTTCCGTCGAGCAGCGTGTGTGATTTTCAACGGGACTCTGAGGTTTTTTTTCTTTCCTTTTACTTACAGTTGCCGTCCTCTGATCAAAAAGAAAAAATAGAGGGAAGAAAAACGCAAAGAGGGAGAGAGAGAAAGGATAAGAAGAGATAGGAGAGAGAGAATGTATCATACCAACAAAGAGATAATAAGTCTACATTTAATTTCATAGTTTATTAATTACTTATTTAAATTAATTATTTTTGATAAATCTGGTGATTTTGCAATTAATGTTAGAATTTGGTAATTTTGCAATAAAAGATGATATATCTTGTATAGGGTGTAATTATCTCAAACAAATATGTATTGAGTTCAATTTAAAAATTTTATTTTTTTTGGGCTTTACCAAATCGGGCTAATTAAACAATTAGCTTTATTGGGAAAATCGGCCCAAGTCATCCTTACAAGTTTTTTTAATAGAAATTAAGCCTAACTCACCACATTTTTTTTTAAGATGTTATCCAACCCAATTTAGCAACTGTTTATAATGCAATATTTTGTTCAATAGATAATTTCGACCCAAATGTTTGATAATGCAAGTGTTAAACAATATTTAGAATCATTTCCTTAATTCATATTTTTTTCATAAATTAAATTATCATTTTTTTTCTTTTTATATTGTTATATTTTCCAAGTATTATTCTGTTGCAAATGCACAGGTTGATTACTAGAATATAATTAGATAAAACTAATCAATTATTCTCCCACAAAATATCAACTTTATTTTACTATTCATACACTCACATAATCTTAACTACTGTCACTTCCAATCAACTCTCTACTACATTTACATCAAATAAACTTTAAATCATTATATTTAAATATTATTTTAATACATTTCAAAACCACTTAGACCTAACTCAATCAACTTTTGTAAAATTAACAAACAAATCCAATCAAAAACAAAATAACTTCTATAGATATTGAGTTTTTCCTTTTTCTTTTTGCTTTTCTCTATTTAAGAATGCCATTTATCAATTCTCTTTGCAATATTTTCATGGATACAGTGACTGTCTTCCCTCCAAATCCTCAATGTTTGATGACCCCACCAATCCCTTTCAAGCCAGCCTCACAGCTCCTCTCCCGCCTCACCCCCGCCACGTTCAGGCTCTTCTCCACCATCTCCACCGCCACGGCCCTCACTGCGAATTCCGCCGACACTGAAACAGTAACAATAGTTTCAGAACCCTCGACCCCAAAACCTAGGTCCAACGGCGGTGGCTCACGTGGCGGCGCGAGGGATAAAAAGTCGAATTTGAACGCCAACCAATATAGGCTGAACTGGTTGGAGTCCCTGTCCTGCCCGTTGCCGGACATTGATGGGAACTTGACATCTGAAAAACCCGGCCTGGGTTGGGTCATCGGGGTTGACCCGGACCTTTCTGGAGCCTTGGCTGTTCTGAAGCCCGATAATTCTCCCCAGGTACTGTAATGCTTCCTGTTGTGTTTTTATACTGGGTGGCGTGGTATATTTGCCAAATGTATAGTTGCAGTCAGTGCCTAACATTTTTTTCGTGAATGTGAATTTCTATTTGTATAAGGGTTTTGAATTATACGTACTGGACTCCTATAATGTGATTCAAGTGTATGGTTTTATAGTTTTAAGATAGTAATGTCAGGGAAGGCATTTGGCTATGCGCATCTTTGACCAATACCTCTGAATATAGTGTATTGATATCCTGTGTTGCTGGTTTTGGTTCCATCTTGGTAGAGACTTAATTTTTTAGTGATGAAGTTTTTGACTATGAATCATGTGGGGATATTTTTTATTACTTTTAACTGATGAGGATGGGAAGTCGTATATGGAGACAGCTTTACTAATTCCTAATCTCCAGTGGTGCACCCAAGTGCCCACATTGATGAATAATGCTAGGGTTAATATTCTAAAAAACTTGAACTCTGTCATTCAATATGCTGTTTCTCGGGATCTGGTGGATGATGGGAATGTCGATGGGCACTACACACTTTGAGGAATTTGAATAAAGGTCTTGTCCTTATGCATTCTATTTTAATGTGTTCCAATATTAGAAGATGATAGGCGGTGAAAACTAAACAATATTATAGGTTCTTCCCTGGTATTCTGATCAAGATATTCTTTCTGATAGAAGTTTGATATGCCATCATAACAAGATACTGGCTTTTGTCTACGTACTATATATAATTGATTTTCTTCTCATATCTTTATAGGTATATGATTCTCCTATCTTAAAAGTGCTGGTTGGGAAAAGAGTTCGGAAGCGTCTTGATGTGAAGTCCATCATTCAATTGCTTCAAAATGTTGATGCTCCAAGTGGTATATCATATGCTTTAGCTTATAGAGTGCTACCAATGTTACTGGTGCAACCTTGATATGACTGACTGAGTGGGCAACCTTTATTTTTCTTGTTATGAATTCATCTTTGTTACTTGTAAGTACATGAAGCACTGTGATATAAATTGCAGTATTGTTAGGGAACAGGTGGTCTACTGTAGTGCTGACTATGATGAGTTTGGTTAACCACCCACACAGGAGGATGACTTTTAATATTTCCTCATCTGATTTCACTCTTATTGAAAAAAGAGTTGTAATTATATGTAGCTGTCAGTGGAATAACAATGAATAGCCTAGCTGCTCTACATCTCAAACTTAATGCGTACATTGGGCCGACATATATCTTTTCTTTTACTTCAGGAACATCTGTCTACATAGAGCAATCGAGTCCATTTCCCAAAGATGGCAAGCAGGTTAGAAAACCTCTAACAACTGAAAATGCCATTAATCTTTCCATATGAAAATTGTGAACATGGTTGTGATTTGTGAAATGGTTACATTTTTGTATTCTTTCCTTCTGATGGCTTTTGTTCTGTGAATTTCTCATATCAACACTAATATATCACCATTTCATGTTTCATTGTATCACTGATATGTGCTGTTACTTGGTTCTGCTTTTGTACTTTGATCTGGTGCTGTCTTCTGATCAATGGAGTTCTTTGGAATTTGAGAAGTGTCACTTTGAAGGAGATGTTCATATTAACGGTTTCTACTTGGTAGTTTATATATGCTTGAAAAGTATAGAACACTTCAGTTTAATTAGTAGTTCAAGAGGGAACGACATCTTCTTACATTTACTCTTTTCTAATCTTATTGAGAATCCACTAGATCCCCACAACTATATTTTCGCAATGTCAATATCTTGCCACAGTCACCTCACTTACACAAAAATGATCTCCTCTAGTCTTCTTCTTTTCTCAATCAATTCGTACAAAGTTCTCTTAATGCTATGACATCTACCATCTTTGTCTAACTTAGCTTTTTTATTTTGTGTATTCACCATTTTGAAGCTTATCCACATAGTCTTATTGTCTTATTTTCTGCTAACACCTGATGAAGGGGATCTAACAAAATAATTAGTTTTGGCATATGGAAGGGAAGTAAAATTTAGGTATTGAATTTCCCAATGAAGGTAAATTTATGCATCAAAATGTGATGTTTGTGGGACATCTTTTTCCTGAAACTGTTCTTTATAATATGTATTTTGCTTATCCAGCTACCACCTTACACTATTATTTTTGGATGGTTTCCTATAAGTATGTTCATATTTTGCACTCAAGGGATGGTGGAGTGGAGGATTTGGATATGGACTATGGATAGGCATTTTGGTTGCCTCGGGATATTCTGTTGTTCCAGTTCCATCTGCTTTGTGGAAGAATGAGTTTAAACTCTCAGGGTTTCAGTCAAGCAAGGTTCATCTGATTCCTGCGAAAAATTATTACCCTATTTCCTTAATTTTACTTTCGCTCTAATAAATTGATTTTTTTACGTGTTACGTTAAGAATGTAATTTTGCATCTGATTGTGCGTGGTTTATTCATCTTCCGTCCAAGCTTTGACATTTATTGTTTTAATTGATAGGATGATAGCAGAGAACTTGCAACGACTCTATTTCCGTCTATGAGTTCCATGTTGAAAAGGAAAAAAGACCATGGTTAGTATACTTTTATCGATTTATTTTGTAAACGATACTAATAGGTATACTCGTCATTGTTGAATGTGAGTTCAAAGGCTGTGTTGCATTCCTGTGGCTTCATCCCTTCATATTTTGTGCAGCTAGCATCTGGTTTGTAATCTATGTTTGCCTTGGCTTAAGACAGTTATTGTGGGTATATGTTTTTTAAAGAATACGTTCATTTGACCTTTGAAAGACATTAGGGAAATGAAACTCTTGCTAGTTTGTTGTCTTGAAGGGCATTGCCCATTTGAACGTCTTCGGGGAGCCCGTTCAAGCCTTACTCGAACTATTACTGAACAGAAAATAAGAGCTTTGTTTTCAGCTCATCGGGATAGGGATAAGCAAACCTTTTTAAATTGCTGAAAGATTAATAAAAATTAGGCATTTATAACGAAAACTTTTCTCATTCTAGCCAAAATATTCAGCTTTCTTCGATATAAGATCTCTTTAAAAGTTCTACTTGGTCTCTTGTATCTCATGTTTGGACACCAACAGAAAACCACAACCTACAAACTGGCTTTAATTGCTTACTGAAGGGAAATATGACCCATTTTTTCAAATGGATCTGATTGAAGCAGTCAAATGGCAAACTCCATTAAACTAATTGGGCTGGAGATATCATAGGGAGAGATTGTTTCCTTGGAAATTCCATATTTCGTATTACAGTCCATTTTTTCTCCTGTTTTCCTTTTCTTTTATGCTTTTACAGTTCTCTATTTGTGAATTATGCAGGTCGTGCAGAGGCTCTACTAATTGCTGCTTTTGGTAAAGGGCTGAAGGTGAAGCGTGATGATGACTTTGCACGCATCGTGGATGATTTAATCCCTGAGACACAAAACTGTCTCCAGACTGCCAATATTTAGGCCCCAAATCAAGTTGCTTCTTTGATCACCTCAAATCTCGTGGTAAATTGTATTTAGTAATAGTTAGGTTTTCAAGGGTAGAGGCTGAAGCTGATTGTTTCCCACTGTTAAGTAGCTTCCGGTTTATTCTTAACTACTGTGTTTACCATTTTTTTATGTGGGGTTAAATTCCATTTTCCAAAACACCAAAGTAGCTGCGCTGTTATTGTCTTGGTTACTACTTAGTTATTAACATTATAGTTCGAGTTCGAGTTAGAGTCTGTTTGCTTGAACTATTCTGTTGGGAAACCGGGTATTACTTGTGTTTTTAAGACAGATGTAATGACATAGTTTTGGTTGTAAGAGTAGTGTAATGTTTATATTTCCGTGTGATTGAATGTAATGTTATTTTTGTAGCAGAACAAAATTGATCCACTGTTTTTGAAATCTTGCATACAGGCACACATATGTTGAGCGCACTGCCATTTGACCTTTTTGAAATAAATCATTTTTGCTTATTTCTCTCTCTGAAACCCTTTTTCCCCAAATCTCTGGCGGCTCGATTCCAGTAAAATTGTCGCCTCCCCTCCGCTTATTTCTCTTCCCCACCATGGGGAGACCTTCATCGGGGCGGTAGTGAGTGGTCTGTCAGTTCATTTTTGCTTCCCTGTCTGGCATGGCGCTTCGCCGTCTTCTACTGGTGGCCATGGTGGGTTTAGTCGGGGGTGCCTGTGGATTTGGAGGGTGCTCGTCGTCACCGGCGTGTCTGCTGCCTTGGTGGTGGATGAGCTTGAGGTCCGTGCCATTTTGGGCCTCCCTTGGTTCCTATCCGCCCCTGGTGCTGGGGGAAGGTCTGACGGTGTCTTATTGGAGCTGCAGTCAGTGTGGTGGCTACGGTCGCCGGTTTGGCGGTGGGGGGTTCAAGGTGTCGGTCTCGCGATAAGGTCTCGAGGAGGCTCTTTTGGGAGGGGTTCCGATTCGTCTGGACATGTTCTAGTTAGGCCTTATGCAGTTTCTAGATCTTGGCCGGAGTTGTGAATCTGTCTGTTGTGTGGGTGCCGTCTCACTTGGTGGTTCTTGGAGTTATGTTGGCGGATGGGGAGGGGTTAGTAGTTTTGAGTTTTTTTAGCTTGTTTTTTCTCCTTTATGTGTTTGTTGTTTTGTTGGTTTGCTTAGGTCGTTTAGTGTTGTTTGTGTTGTTGCGCTTTTTGTTCTTGTGTTGTGTTTTTCTCCCGCGTAGGGGAGCGTGTTATTCTCTCGTAGGGAAGTTTCTTTCTCCAGTTGTGGAGTTTGTTTGTTTTTGTGTTGTTAGTGGGTGTTGTTTCTAGTGTAGGTGCTAGGTGATCCTCTACTAGATTGAGTTGTCTTATTCGGATTATGGGCTGTTTTCTAGATGTATGTATGTGTTTCTTCTATAAAATTTATATCATTCCGTCAAAAAAAAAATAAATAAATAAATCATTTTGACTTTTGACCAGCAAACGAAATTTAATTTCTAATATAAATATTTTATTATTTGTTCCCATTTTTTTTTTCTCAAAACGAATAAATTTTATAACCTAACTGGAATTTACAATACCCGCTCAACTGCATGGAATTCAGTCCATTCACCACGCAAAGCAGGACCTAACAAGAACTAGGGTGAAATCTGGAAACAACGCAAAGAACCCCTATCGACAGGCACCAAAATCCAAACAAAAGAACTAATGAGACTAACCAACTAACCAAAGACAGAAAGTCAAAGAAAAAAAACTCCTATTGACAGGCACCAAAAGCCAAACAAAAGAACTAATGAAACTAACCAACTAACCAGGGACAGAAAGTCGAAGAAAAAACTGAAGAAAAACAAAACCCAACTAAGAAAACAGATAACACTAAACAAACTCCTAAAACCAAATAATTACAAGGCAGCAAAATAACCCAATGATGTCTTTAAGAAATCCAAGAGACAGAAGGTTTCCTCTGTTCTCACTTGCGATCCCAGCAGTAACACCAAAAGAGTGGTAAAAGCTTCAGCACTGACAATAAGATGATTGCCATACCTTTTCTTTAACCAACCAAAGGAATCACCTACAAAACTCTCCATCATCCTCTTCCCTGCTACTTAGATTAGCAAATTCTCTACACTCCCCTATAGCCCCCTTTGCCACTTCCTTTTCTGTATTTCATTCTTGTTTAAAGATCCAATTGTTTCTAGTGCGCCATAGCCACCAGAGTACGTATGTGGTTAGCTCAATCCTCTCTTTCTTGCACTTTCCATTATTCATTAAACACAAAGCACTCCACCAACTTTTGAAGTCATCTTCTTTATCTCTTTAGCCCATCCTAGTTTAGTTCAGTTAATTTCTGGACTTTTTCAACTCTACTGCAGGTAAACAAAATGTGCTCAAGAGACTCATTCGTTTACAAATCCTGTCGACCATCATTCTCTTCTTTATAAGTTGATCCTGGACTGCAAGGAATTTGTGCCAACATTTCCAAACAAACATTTGGATTTTATTCTTCACCTGTAAGCCCCAAGTTTTCCTCCAAATTTTCCTTTGGCTACTGTTTTGGTTGCTGTGTTCTGGAGAGTCTTTGTCTAAACCTGCAATGTCCACCAGATGATTATATACATGTTTGGCAGAGAACAGGCCTTTAGGGCAATGCTGCCAGATAAGTTGATCCTTCTTTCCCTTAGATGGTACAAGGAGTTTTAGAATTTCCTCAGCTTCATTTTGGAGAAATGTTTGAGTTATGAGTTCCTTGTCCCATTTCCTGTTTTCTTCCCTACGGAGATCACTTACTTTCCTTAAAGAACTCATGTCTCCCTCAAAGCAGCAGATGGGTTTGAATTGAGGGGATCTTGGACTCCATGGGGATTCTCAAATATCTATGTTACTCCCATCCCCAATTTGATACCTCACACCCAATCTAAGAACATATCTCACTTTCATCGTGGACCTCCAAAGCCAATAATCAAAATTTGTTGGATTAATATAAAAAATATTTTGTTTATGAAAATACTTCCCCCTCATAACCTACTCATCAGCAAATTGGGTTTAGAAATCACTCTCTAAATTTATTTTGTAATTAAAGCATCATTAAACAAAGAGAAATTTCTATAACCTAAACCCTTTTTTTTCCTTAGGAAGCTAGTTTCGCCCATCCTGTCCAATGAATTCTCCTCTTTTCCTCCTCATAACTCCCCACCAAAAGTCTGCAATTTCCCTGCATATATTCAAGCAAATCCCCATAGGAAGCTTGAAAGCAAGACATGATGTAGACAGGTAAGGCTCCTAGAACAATTTTAATCAAAGTGTCTCTCCCTACTTCACTCAAGAATTTGTTTTTCCAATTTGTCACTCTTGCAGTCACACACTCAGACACAAATTAAAAGTGTCAAACTTTGATCTGGCAATGCCCAAAGGCATTCCTAAATGCTTAGAGGACTTGACAACTTGAATCCTTCCAAATAGTTGCCAGATTCAATCCCTTACCTCAACAGGTGTGTTTTTAGAAAAGAGAATTGAAGATTTTGAAAAATTCACCACCTGACCAGATGCTTTACCATAGTTGCTCAGAATAGTTTGCAGAATAATAGCATTAGGTCTATTGGCTTTACAGAACACAATGGAATCATCTACAAACAACAAGTGAGAGATAGAAGGAGCAAAAGGGCCAATTTTTAAGCCTTGAAAGCTAGTACCAGATTGGTTAAGTAACTTAGAGAAAGCTTCAGTAAAAATTATAAACAAGTAGGGAGAGAGAGGATCTCGCTGCCTTAAACCTCTAGAAGGTCTCAAATAGCCCACAGGTTGCCCATTGGGATTAAAAGAAAAAGAAGAGGAGTTTATCCAAGAAATGAACTTTTTACAGAAACCTAACTTCCACAAACTTTGACAAGAAAGTCCCATTCCACCTGGTCATAGGCTTTGGACATGTCCAATTTCAGAACCATGAAAGAAGTTTTCCCTTTATTTTTTTACTATTCAAAAAGTGCACACACTCATTAGCAAAGGATGACATTATAAATTATCTGTCTACCAGGAATAAAGGCTACTTGATTAGGTGAAATGCAAATGGGAAGGACTGTTTTTAACCTATAAGCCAAAATATTTGAAAGAACTTTATAAATAGAGAAATGCTACAGATATATAATATTATATATAGGGGTGTACATAACACTCACATTGGGTGAGACCCACCAAAAATAAAAAATCAAGTGGACCTCACTCCATGTGAGTGTTATGTACACCTCTATGTACATTTATTATGTACTTGTAACATTTTTCTTATAAACAACTGTGCATAAGCTGATAGGTCTAAAGTCAGCCACTTTGGTTGGATTCTAGATCTTAGGGATTAAAGAAATAACTACTTTTAACCTATTGTTTGTTCCCATTGCCTAGGGTAGAAATGTTGAAACCTGTGAGGTTGGGCAGTGTAGTTTTAGTTTATTTCGAATCATTTATATTAAGATTTTTAATTTGGTACCCAACTATGGCAAGTAAGCCAATTATATATGATGGGATTTTATGCCCACCTAGATCCGATAATTCCTTATATCATTTTTAAAATTATTAGAACTTAATACAAAAGTACTAATGGGTGGATTTTGATTGACATTTTTAAACTTTTGAGATTTGAGACTTTTTAAGATTTTCAAATTTAAGAGTATATGATTTTTTCTTTTGAAATCTCAACAAATTTTTAAAAGTCTCAACAAATTATAGTCTTAAATAAGTTAAATATTTCTCAAGATTGTAAAGACTTTTAAAATTTTAAATGTTAAAAGTGTAAATTAAATACAGTAAGATTTCTGAAGTCTTTAGAAATTCCAAACGAATACACAATGCATATAAAAAAATATATAAATTTTAATTTCAAAATTTATTTATTTTTTTACAATATAGTATTAGTTTTGTACGAATTGAGGTATGAGGACTTGACGACCCCTCATAAAGGCCGCATACACCATTCTCTTTTAAAGATACATGATAACCAGAGTGATATTCTTGACATTTAGGTACATTAGCTAATCATCTTGTTGGTGAGGAAGTTCGATTTAGAGTGATATTCTTGACATTTAGGTACATTAGCTAATCCTCTTGTTGGTGAGGAAGTTCGATTGTTTTCATTGAGGCGATGAGTCTTCTAGCATTCTTTTTCATGGAGACATATTCATTACTAGCATATGTTTGGTGAAATACAGTTGAGATTATGGTGTACATGAATATATTTGGAATGATTATTTGGGTGGCTAACAAATTGCAGAAAATTTGTTACTTATCGAGCGAATGTTGGAGCCTTGTTCACAAAATTCTGGTGTGATTAAGGCTTTCGAGCTGGCCAATTGTTCATTTTACATCGACCTTAGTGGTAGTCGGTATGTCGAGTGATGTTGGAGCCTTGTTGGCAAAAACTGGCATGACTAAGGCTTTTGAGCTAGCCAGTCACTCGTTGTACAGTGATTGGTCAGAAAAAAATGTGTATTTTATGTATTTATTAGCGTAATTTTATTGTACTTATATATTTTTTGACTTATTTATTTATTAGATGAATTTAAGTGTTATGATATATTTATGGTTTATTTTCAAGATACTGGAATATTTTCAATGGCGACGTGGCACCAAACAAGAATTTGAGTATGCGAGTATGGGGGCGCCCCATACCAACTCGAGTTCAGTCCAAATTCAGGCCCAAAATTATATAATTTGAAAAATTAGTGGGATCAAGGCCCACTACCTTTAGGCTGCCAATTTTCAAGAAAATTCACTTGGCTCATAATTTAAACCACACGCAGTCAAGGAATTTGAGGAGAGCTGGGATCATCAGACTTGCAGCATCCACCACAAGGAAAAAAAAAACAAGGAGAAAAGAAAGAGGACACGGACAGATAGGAGAACCCGGCCGCGAGGAGAGAGTCTGCACCATCACACGAAGAGGATAATTATATTCTTCTATTTTATTTATTTATTTATTATGTTAGGTTATTGTCCATTGCAAATGGAGCTGGAAGAGTCCTTGTTGACAATTCTCCTGGCATAGTGCTAATAATGGATTAGATCAAAATGGCTCAATTAAATTCTAGTGCTTCTTCTATTAGTGAAGTTTCAAGAAAAAAAAAAAATATCAAACGGCGCAATTCACCTTGGGTCGCTACGGAAACAGCCTCCTTGTATAATTACAAGGTAAGGTCTGCATACAACTGACGCCCCAGACCCCAACCTGTTGGGAATATACTGGGTATGTTGTTGTTGTTGTTGTATTTATTATGTTAGGTTAGTTTGGTAGGATGAGCTTTTTAAAAAAGCTCGAGCTTATCTCATAAGCTACTTTAGGTAGCTTTTCAAATAAGCTAGTTCAATTTTTTATTTCAGCTAGCTTATCAGCTGATTTTACTAAACACTTTTATCATATAAGCTAGCTTTTCAGCTATAAGTCATAAGCTATAAGATATAAGCTAAAAAATTACAAATAAGCTATAAGCTAGCTTATTAGCTAGTTTTACCAAACATAACCTTAGACTAGCCTATTTTCCTAGACCATAAATCTGCTACTAGGGCTGTAAACGAGCCGAGCCGAGCTCAAGTTTTAGGGCGTTTGAGCTCGAGCCCTTAACAAGTCGAGACGAGCTCGCCTTGTAAAGTAAACGAGCCTGAAATTGAGCTTAAGCTCCGCTCGTTTAACACCCACAACGAGTCGAGTTCAAGCCGATCTCGAGCTTTAAGAAAATTATATATAAATCCGCTTTTTGAGCCTTATTCGGCTCGTTAACCAAACGAGCTTTAAATGAGCTCGAACTCAGCTCGTTTATTAAATGAGTCGAGCCCAACTCGAGCCTTAGTGAGCCGTGCTCCAGCCGAGCTGAATTGGCTCGTTTAATTTAACAACACTAGTTGCTACTGCATTGAATCTGGAGAGCGTGATCTAGACTGTCTAGTAGTTAGGTTTAACCGAAGAGCGTGCTCCGGCTAAATATACTATAAGAGAAAATTTGGGTAGCAGAGTCTATTGTTACCTAAGGCTAGCAATTTCGTAGGATAGCGAAACTTGATGTCATAATTGATTAGACTAGTCGAGCAAAGGCGTAGACAAAACTGTGAACTAGAATTTTCTTTATATTAATTTTCTTTTATTTTACTTCTATTATTATATCCTTATTAGTTAGATTAGATTTTATAATCTAATTCCCCCTCTTTATTACTTTTTATAATTTCAGTTAATATGAAATAATCACGATTCAGTTCGCACTTCTCGTAGGATCGACCTTTACTCGCTGCTACTACTAGTTAGTGGAGGTTGGTCGAGGAAAATTTATAAATTCTAGTTTGTCGCGTCGCAACGCGTAGTCATATATCGACATAAGTGGTAGCTCGAGTGAGTGTTGGAGCATTGTTGAAAAAATATGTCATAATATATCGACCTCGGCGGTAAGTCGAGAGAGTTTTAGAGCTTTATTGGCAAAATCTGGCATGATTAATGCTTTCGAGATAACTAGTCGCTCGTCGTATATCGACTTCAGTGATAGGTCGAGCGAGTGTCGGAGTCTTCTTGCCAAAAATCTGACATGATTAAGGCTTTTGAGCTGGCCAGTCCCTTGTTGTATATCAACCTCAGTGGTAGATTGAGGGAGTGTTTGAGTCTTGTTAGCAAAATCTAGCGTGATTAAGGCTTTCAAGCGGCTATCTCATTGTATCAACCTTAGTAGTAGGTTGAGCTATGGAGCCTTGTTGGCAAAATTTGGCGTGATTAAGGCTTTCAAGTTGTCGCTCGTTTATTACCAATTTCGAACAACGTGAGTTGGGTCGAACAAGTGTTGGAGTCTTTAGGTATGAAATTTGGCATGACTAAAGCTTTTGAGCTGACTAATTGCTCGATGATTACCGATTTCAACAGCGCGAGCTGAGTTAGGTGAGAAATTGATTTATTTGGAATGTGCGAATTTGGATTGGTACAACTTAAGTTGGGCGGGCTAGACGTTTGTTAATTAGTCCCTCGGTGATTACCGATTTGAAACAACACGAGCTAGGTCGGACAAGTGTTTAAGTTATTTTCGAAAGTTGATTTATGAGTATTGGATGAAGATGAATGTATCTTATTTATAATCTGGTTTTTTAGCAGCGTCTACTGAGCTATTTGGTTCAACGAGTTTTTATTAGTCTTTGACACATTTGATTTATTTAAATGGTGTATTTTGTAGTGATGGATCATGAATAACATTCTTTTCACTCTTGATCTCTTCGCTTGCTTGCGACGCCAGAGTGGGGGGCTATATGATTGTGATATGTAAAATAGTCCGATTCGACCGCGTTCAATTGTATTATTAAGTAACTAAATTAGCCCGAGAATTGACTAAGATCTCTAAAAAATATTATTACCTAAATTAACGATATCCAACTTACATGTATCTACTACTGATTCTGGCATGATTTAAGTCCTACATGATTAGGAAATCTCTTTTCTTGGAAAATAAGGCACTAATCCTTATAAATATGGGATTTTATTCGGGTGCATTATTTATTTAAAAAAAACAAAAATCCGTGGAAAAAAACAAAAAAAAAAAGTTGTGGAAATGTATAAAACAGTCGGATTTTCAGAATCCGTTTTTTTAATTAAATTTTTAATTGAAAAACGGATTCTCACAATCCGTTTTTAATTTTGATTTTTTTTTTATGATAACGGTCGAATTTAATAATAATAATACATCCACTGACTAAAACGGATTTTCAAAATCCGTTTTTCATTTAAAAACGAGTAAAACGGATTTTGAAAATCCGTTTTTATGTTGATAAATATGACTCGGTCCCAATTTCCTCTCCTATTTCTCCTCTCCCATTTCATTTTCTCCTCTCGTTTTTTGCTCGTTTTTATTGCGAATTGAAGCTGCAATTAAAAAAAAAATAAATTTTTCCATTTCATTTCTCCTCTCGTTTTTTGCTCGATTTTTTGGCGAATTGAAGCTTTT
>BKCP01005960.1:1431829-1492467 GCA_008636005.1 Striga asiatica | reverse complement strand
TTTTTTTTTTTTTTTTTTTTGTATTGGATTTTCAGATATTTATTTTCGATGGTTTTGGGTACATATTTTGTGGTTCACTTTTTCTTTTTGTCGGTACTTATGGTTGTCTTTTTCTATATAGTGTTTCATATATGTATGCATGTTAGATTTTATCATTTGACGAATGAATTGATATTAAAATGATATTATTTATTGTTCAAAATGTTAAATTGAAATTTATAAAAAATCTTAATATTGAAGGATAAGAATAAAAAATTCAGTTAAAATAAACGCAACGCGATCGCTGATAAACGAGTTCGTGAACATAATCGAGCCTTAAAAAAATAAAAAAAAAATAAATAAATAAAAAAAAACATAAAAACCGATTCTTAGAATCCGTTTTTCTTAAAAAATAAAAAATAAAAAAATCAAATAACAAAAACGGATTTCGAAAATCCGTTTTTAAAACAAACTCGGATTTAATTAAGGTTAATCACTTAATTAAATACTAACTCACTTAATTAACAAAAAACGGATTATCAAAATCCGTTTTTCTGTCGGGATTAACTAAAAACGGATTCTGAAAATTCGTTTTTCTGTAAAAAATGGATTTTCAGAATCCGGCTGTTTTACTTTTTTCCACGTTTTATTTATTTTTTATTTTTTTCCACATATTTTTTTTATATAAATAAATGATTCGATTTTATTCCATAGTTAGCATAGTACTTTTTCTATTTCATTTTTTCTATTACATATCTTCTCTTAAATAAATCATATTAATTTATTTCTCAATCTCTCTCCAATATTCACATAATAGTCATTTTGAAGATGAAGTAATATGGTATTATTTTTTTAAAAATAAAAAAAATTTAATTGGTATGCTGTCAATTTAGTAATAATAAATAAGTAATTATTAAAACTCTAAAATTACATATAAAGTTAAAAAAATATAGTTTGACATCCAAATTCTAAAATTATATATGGGTGTTTAAGTATTGTGATCAAAAAAAATATTTTGACAATTTAATTAAAATACAAATTATTTTAGTGTTAAAAAATTAATATAAAGCTTTAATATTTTTTATATATGATTCTTAATTCAATACTCGTGTAATATACGGTTATTGTACTAATTTATATAATGTCTTAAATCTTTACAAGTCATATGATATTTTCAGTGACTCATTAATTAACTGGCTTCAGAGTCCGAGTATTTACATTGAGCCCACATCCAATTCTATTTTGCAATTGATTCATTTCATGGTTGAAGACGAGGTGGAATGAAAATAGGTCGGTATTCCATGAACGTCAATATTGAACTTTAACACCGTAATACAATTGAATTGTGTTCATGAGACTTGAGAGGTGATTATTTCACACTGCCCTACCCCATATGATCTGTGGTGGTTGTGAAGATTTACAGTTAGCTCCAAAGAAGTGGGCTGCTTGGACATGTGCGTATTTTCAATTGGCATAGACTTTTAGCCACACTTATTTAATCGTTAGTGGGGTGATTTTCAATCTCTAATTTGGAATGTTATAAAACGAGCGATTTTCCCTGGCCCATCCATTTTTTTTTTTTTGTTTTTTGTTTTTTGTTATTTCATGTAGTCCACATTCCACAATCCCCTAATAGCATCTCCAGATGTATAACATTATGTATGTTTACGGTCCGATTTTAACCGGAAAAAACCGTCAATTCAGACCGCGGATCGGTTAAATGGTCAGTTAAAAAAGTCTTAAAAAATCCGGTGGTTAACGGATTACCTGCGGCAAACCGCCGGTTTAACCGGACCGGACCGGTAAATATTAAAAAACTATAACAAATATATATATACATTCAGTCATTCACTATGACCGACAAATACAATACATTCACTATGAATGCTTTGCTCTTATTATTTCAGGTGTATAAACTGACTGAAAAATGAATGTTTGCTTGAGTTCAGTTTGCATAATTAATCTTCATCATTTTTGTATATTTATGTTTATGGGAGAAAATGTGCATTTTTATGCTTATGAGACGAATTGTGTACTTTTTATTTCATTATTGTTGTTTTTCTTAATTTTTAAGCCCAAATAATCTCTTTAGGACCCAAAATTGAAAAACAAAAATTAAGCCCAAAATGAAAAAAAATAAAAATTGAAGGCCCAAAACAAGTTTTGGATTTAACCGGTTAACCGCCAAACTGGACCGTCCAATGCGGTCCGGATTGTGGTCGGTTAAAAAATAAACCCGGTCCAGTTATGGACAAGAAAAAAAACTAACCGTTAGGTCCGGTTTGGTCATGGTTTGGGCTAAAACCGGACCAATCCGGACCGTGAACACCCTTATATAACATGGAGAAAGAGAATTAAATTTTTTTGTCTCCAATGGTTAGTGTTAATTGTAGTGTCATTTGTGATGTGTAAAATTGTAATTGGTTGGAGAAGAAAGATAAATTGAATAAATAATATAATATATAATAGAAGTTGTTTAGAAGGACTTTTACATCTAGAAAGCCTTCTAGACATTTTTCAAGCCACGTCAAATTTTTTATGTCATGTGGCAGTAATGGAAAGACCATTGGAGATGCTCTTAAAGCTTCTGGAAGCTTGGATTACCATGCGTTGTTTTTTGTCTCGTAGTAAACAATTTGAGTATTATTATGTAATTCTCTATATAAATGAAGCATTTTTTTTTTTTTTTTTTTTTTTTTTGTAAGTGTTAGTTTATGATGCTTACTGCTCAGTAGCTCTATGTATAAGTTTTTGGTATTTGTAATTTTATGTACAAATTTATAAGTTTCGTAATAGTTTAAAATTTTGAATTTTTATTTATATCTATTTTTAGATTTATAAAATATTTTACTAATTTGAATTAAAAATATACTTTAAAAGCAAATGACTTTGATATTTGTTATTAATTTTTCATGTATGTCACATCATATTAATCTTTCTTACAATTTTCCATTTGATAATCATACTACATATAAATATAATAAACTAATCATATATACTTTATAAATTAAAAATTAAATTCCACCTTATATATAAATAAAGAAATTTTCAAACTTACGCGTCANTATCTATTTTTTACTTCACCTATATTAACTTTAGTGACTATATGTGACTAGTGCCTAGAGAAAGCTATTATCATTATTTGTTTAATTTCTCATTCTTTGACAATCCTTTTTCTTTTGTTGACCTTTTTTCTGGTTCACGCATCATCAAAAGTTTTTTCTGGAAGCTTCATTAATCATTCTCCATGCCTAAGGCTGGTCAACTATCCACCCTAATATTATTCGCTTAATATTTCCACTAGTTTTTATTTTCTAGTTATTAACTAAAAGGAAACAATTTGAAATAACTTTTTTTCTATAAGGGTTGGCATCACTCATCAAAATGACGCATTGAACGTTTCAACAAATCTATCTATATATATATATAATAATAATTACTATTTACTAAAAATAGTAACAAAAAAATAGGTCAAAATTTAATGCAGCCTATAAATAGTAAGTTTTATTATTTTTTTTATTTTTTCTTAAAAATCATACAACATTAATTACTACTTCAAATTTCGGGTTTTAGTTTATTTTATTATTTAAAAAATCTGACTAAGATTTATTAAGTGTGTATGTGTTTATTTTTATTTTTTCTTAGAAACAAAGAACAACATTAAAATCTCGGTCTCTATATTTATAAAATCTCAATTCAAAATATAACAAAAGTTTTAGAATCTCGGTATTTATATTTGTGCCTTTAAAAAAAATATTGAATGCTAAAAATATTATTTAAATTGCATAATCAATCAATTAATCTTATTTTTTTTTCAAAATTACTATGTTTATTTTTGTTAATATGCATAAAGTAAAAATAATTAATTCATGTTTAGATATATAATTTATAATCTTAATATACTATCATTTGGTGTAGACATTTATTATATGAATCATAAAATTAAATATATTTAAAGAAAAGAAGAAAATTTCTTCGGATCAATCGGGTGATTGAATTTGGGTATTGTCCAGGTTGATTGAATTACTTTTAGGTGATATTTAAAATAGTCAAAAAACTTCACACAACTTGGTTGGTCCCAGGTGATTAAGTTATACATCAGTGTCGACCACCCCAAATCGATTATTGAACCTAAATATAAATTTTATATTGAAAATATTTTATTACGTGAATGTAATGTAGTTCAAACTTCAAATAATCGTATTAACAATATTTTTATGACAACATGTTTAATGATTTATGAATATTTATATATCATTTTATTAATATTTATGTGAATTAAATAATATTTTATTATAATATTTATTAGTGTACAGTAAATATAAGTTTTTAGAACTAGACTGTCATCGAAACGATCAAGCTATTTTATTAAATCATTTGTGGTTTATTCAGATTTTAATTTATAAATATTTTAATATATATATATAGTACTTTTTTAATAAATTTAAACAAAATGTGTTACTTAGATATCTAAACAATTTATAAATTCAAATGTTTAAACTAATTGATAAATAATTTATAAATCCCTATTTTATTTAAATGTGTAATTTTATTTAAAATAATTTTAAATATAAAAAAATTATTTAGAAAATCGTATCGATCCTACCAGTCCAATCGACTGGTGTTGATGGATTCGAGAGCAAATATTTTATTCAAGCGAACTATACTGGTTTTAAACCAGTTGTCGGTCCATCCGGTCGGAATTTATAAATCTTTATTTTATTTAAATATGTAATTTTATTTAAAATAATTTTAAATATAACAAATTTTATTTAAAAAATTGTATCGATCCTACAAGTCCAACCGACTGGTGTTGATGGATGCGAGAGCAAATATTTTATTCAAATGAACTAGATTGATTTTAAACCGGTTCTCGGTCCATCTGGTCGGGGTTGTGTCCAACAAGGTTTAATTTAAAAATAATGGATAAATCACGATTAATGTTATTTATATATTTAATTTATAATACAATCATAATATTGTTTTCCCGTGTATCACACGGGCCACACACTAATATATATGACCGCCCAACAAATCATTGCGGTGTCTTTCATTTATTATTTATTTCCCCCTAAAAAAGTGGTACCGTTAAAATCTTAAATTCTACTCCAATCAATTACCAAATGTTGGTTGGAGATATGTCTCTACTCTCTAGTGGTGATCAATTTATTTTCTTTGATGACCATTGGCCTTGAGTTGAAATCCTATAGAATTTATTACAATATCTTCTCTGATTTGTTTGTATCTGAATACTGTATAGAAATATCAATGAAATTTTGAAATATTCGAATGTTTGCTTGTTGGAACAGACACAATCAAACACTTCTATTTTAAGTACAAATAAAAATCTATCCATTGGAGCAATCTATACTTATATTAAAGGGGTACTATTTACCAAATTAAGTAACCAGAAAAGTCAACAGCATTTATTGCATTACTATTTCCGTATTATATTATATAAAAGGATATTCTATTTACTACATTTATTATCCAGAAAAGTCAACTGCATTAAATGTCATTACTATTTTGGTATTATAATATTTTATTTATTTAATTGATTTATTTATTTAATTTATTTTAAAAAGGTAAGTATAATAAAAAGATTTCAATAATAAAAAAATTAAATACCAAATAAAAATGTACACTTTGACTTATTTGATTATATTTGGTATTTGATTATACCAAATATATTCGTATTTAGTATATACATTAAATACTTACTAAAGTATTTATTTGTTTTATTTGTCAAAGTTAAGTATAGATTTGTTTATATTATCAAATCATAAAAAATATTAAATCCATATTGTAAAAAAAAAATTCATATAATTTTATAAAATTCTACTACACTATAAAACAATATTCTTTTTTTATTATATAATAAAATAATAATTAAATATTATATGGTGAACAATAATAAGTAAAATTGTTACTTTCTCTTATATCAAGGGATAAATTTATATGCTAAAATTAAATTTTTATTAGTATAAATATTTTAGTGAGATAATATATTAATTATTTTACAAGCTAGCCTTAACATGCTCATATTTAATGTTTTAAAAGTTGTAGAAAAAAACTTATAATAACTCTATTGTTTTTTAGACTTAAACGTTGATTAAAAGAGGTAAAAATTCCTAATTTTTTAGACTTAAACGTTGATTAACACCATAGATTGAGAGTTTATATTTAGTAAAATTCCTAAATGTAATAAAAAAAAAAAATTAATTTTTGCTATATTTTAGAATATCTTTAAATTCATTATAAAAAAAAAACGACAATGAAAAAAACAAGTCAGCTATATATCGATTTGTTGTACTCCTCAAATCACATTCACATTTGGCTACAAGGAAATGAAACTCATTGATTAAAATATTATTTTGTCAGTAGTCTTAATGTACAAGAGACTTTAAGACCCCACTTGAATATTATAAAACTTTTATTGAACATCGTACAATTTCTTGCGTATTATAAACTTTTATTGAATATTGCATCTTATAATATAATATTCTCCAAATAAATATATCTCGCGGGTCACGTACTATATATATTCCGTACATTTTTCTTTATTCATGTATATAATTATAAGTCTGGATAAATAGCCTTAAAATTGTGCACCCCGTGCATCGCACGGGCTCTGTACTAGTGTTATTTAAATGTTTATGAATCATTCTCTCTCTCTCTCTCATTAATATCGTGTTCTTTTACCATATTACTACATATTGGCAATATCAAATTAAAAAGCATTTTGCTTGAAGAGGTAATTGAGCTTAAAGGATGAATGGATGATCATATATATACATCATATGAGAATGAAGAATAATAAAAGAAATATGAATATTTCTATATTATTGGATTCATCAAGACGAAAATCATGATCAAAATAAATTTTAGTATATGACAGTTAAACATGCAATGACAATATCGTAAAAAAGTAAACATATCGTGGTCAAATATAAATTAGACCACCCATCAAAGGTATATTGTATATTACTCGCAAACCCACTCACACATTCACTTAGTGGGCCCCACCCCATCCTAACTACCGTACTCTCTGTCTCTCTCACACACACGAAACGCACATCTTCACACACAGACACACACATACACACAAACAAAGATGCACACTCCTGTCGCCTCTCGCAACCTCCATCGTCTTTCTCTGTGATGTAGGGAAGCGCAAGAATGAGAAGAATAAACGAGATACTCTTTCAATAACACCAATCAAATCTTATTTCATTCAAAAATGAACTACCTAAAACAATAGATAGAGAGTCCTTTAAATAAGGTTGATAAACTCTATTCCTAATTTGTCCAACAAGACAAGATCTCTTATAATAATATTTAATTGCTAACTTATTCTTCAAGATACCTATGCTAATAATAATAAACTAATAATAATAATAATAATAATAATAATAATAATAATAATAATAATAATAATAATAGTAGTAGTAGTAGTAGTAGTAGTAGTAGTCTGCACCACTTTGTTCGCCGCCATCATCCTCCATCTCTCTCTCTCCCTCTCTCTGTCTGAGGATGTCGTCGATGACTTCACTTATCCTCTGATCTCAACCCCCCTCCGACTGACGCCGTCGACTTCAGCCTCTGTTACGCCAACACCGCCACCCTCGCGTTCCTTGTGCTCTCCTCTGCCACCGTCTTCTCTGCCTACTAAATCAAAACCTCGAACAAAACATCGAACACCAATGAACCCTAAATCCCAAATTCACTCAATTGTCAATCACAATCAGATCGGAGACAGCGACAGGGCTTAGGCCGCCGCTGTAGATCCGGTGGTAATCAACACATACATGTAGGTCGCGTACGCGAGCATCGGTGAAGGGATTGGCAGAATTACGGAGGCAGAGGTGTTGAGGGTGCTACCGTGGTGATGGGATGAGGGGGCTTCATGTTGAAAATTAGATAAGTCCCTCGGACTTTTCTGCAAATTAAAAAAATTAAACTATATTTCAATTTAGTTCCTGAGTCAAATCTGTAATTATTAAAAATTTAATAAATGAAAAAAATTGATAAATAAAATGTACAATATTGTGGGTAGATATGCACATCTAAAAATACTGTCATATTTATAAGAAATTATAAAAAAATTATTAACTGCACAATATTGTATGTAGATATGCACTTTAAAAATATCGTCATATTTATACGAAATTATAGAAATGACATCGCCTAAACGGTTTAAAGTTCACAAATTTACCAAATAAGTTTACAAATTTTTACGTAAGGACATGCACATTAAAAAACTAATCATATTTTTACGAAATTACAGAATTGTCACCGCCTATACAATAAAAAGTTCATAAATTTACCAAAATGCCCCCGCGCTTAGGGCTGTTCATCGCTTGGTTTGGTCGAACCGTCCGACCGACCAAAATGTAAAAAGCGAAATAACCGAGTTGAAATTTTGAAAAAAAAAAGAATGAGTTAATCGAATTTTTGTCAGAAATCAAACAAAAATCGAACCAAAATAATTGGTTCATTCGGTCGGTTAACCGAGTTAACAGAAATAATCTAAATATATTATTATTTATATTATAAAAATATATTTAGTATTTTAATATTTTTGTTTACTATTTATATTTTTTGGCTAAAAAGACTAGGGCTGCTCATTCGGTAGAAACCGAACCGAACCGACCGAATTTTTCGTTAACAGAAGATTCAGTTTGTCCATTATCATAACCAAATCAAAATTTAAGGTTCGGTTCAATTTTTAACTGAAAATTCAGAGGTCGATTCGGTTGGGTTTTCGGTTAATCGCAATAAATAATTAATCTTCTCAATAAATTTTGAATTTTTAACTGAACAAAAAGTTTGATGTTTTATCCGAACCAATTATTTTTTTTTATTACCTTGTTTAATCTTCTCCATAAATTCTAAATTCTCCTCAAATGAAGATCTCAGACCCGAACCGTGACTTGGACTATGACGAAGTCAATCTTAAGTGCAAATTAAGGCTTAAGTCATTTGAGGGATCATTCAAGCTTGAAAATCATCAATCATTGAAGCAAATTAATACTTTTATAACTTATATGTATAAATAAAAAACATGTATATGTATGTGTATAAATCGGTTTTCGGTTCGATTTGGTTCGGTTCGGTTAATCGATCACAAATATTCAACCGAACGGAAAACCAAAATTTTAAGAAAATGTAAACCAAAAAATCGAACCAAATATTCGGTTTCGGTTTTTTCCCAAACCAAAATTTTGGTTTCGGTCGATTCGTCTCTGTTAACCGAACTTTGTGCACCCCTAAAAAAGACATAATATATATAAATAAGTATAAAAATAAATATTTTTTATATAGTTCGGGCAGTTCAATTATATCGGTTATTTTAAAAATAAAGCCGAAATCGAACTGACATAACTAAAATTTTACAAGTAAAAACTGATAATTGAACCTACATATAAAAACCAAACTGAAAATTTTATTTATGTCGCTTTCGATCTGCTTTTTCGATTTTAGTCGAACTTTCCACACCCTTAACCGTGATACGGAATGCTTAATAGCGACAAATTAAATGCACGTTAATGCATGTGAACATGCACAATAGCGTAACAGTGTACTTTTGATTTTTTCACGCAGGGTGCATAGAATACATTGTTACATTATTGTGCATTATGTAGCACAAGTACTTTTAATATGAATATCAACACATATATTGTGCAATTTACGAATCAATATTGTGTGTTTATTAAATTAATGATAAATTATAGATGCGACCCATGAATTAAATTGCAATATCAAAAAATTCTTGAAATTACAAATAGATCTTTAAAACTTATCTAATTTAATAAAAAAAAAAAACACTATCCCAAGTACATTTGGCCGACAGGGGTGGGGGTTGGAGCACGAAGATGAGCCACGGTGTCGACCTCCAGCGTGGTCGAAGGTAGGACATCGGAGGCGGCGAACAGTAGAGATGCGGCGGGTGTGATTTTCCACTGGTTACCGGCAACGTGTGACATGGATGACAGGTCGACAGCCATGGCCTAGTGCAGGTTTGTTCTTAAGACTAACATCGGCTTGTCACACACAGTGATGCAAGACGCCGTCGAGACTTCCGGTCAGACTCTGTTTGTGCCAGACCATGGGGTCTCAACAGGACAAACGACGTCATAACTGAAGGTCGGAGCTGTGCATACAACCGAAAATGGTCGATGTTGGACGCTGAAGGTGGGCTGCTTGCGACTGTCGAAAAGCAAGGTTGTGCGACTGGTGGTGTGATGGATGGTGATGGTGGGGGATGGCGGATGGTGGCGGTTTGGGCAATGATGTGAGATTGGTGGAAGACAATGAGGATTGAGAGAGGGATAGAGAAGGGGTGTGGGTGATGGGTGGGGTGGGTCCCATGGGTAGGGTGAGTCGATGGGTGTGTGAGGATATTGTCCAATACACCCTTATTGTGTATTGTTGACCCCCGAGTTGAAAAGGCATGCCCACAAAAGAGTATAAGACAACATGTATCTAGTGAACCGAGCTGGATGCGAAGACAGGCCATCAGACAGAAAAGAATCGAGCTGAAAGAGGCAACAAGGCCAAATTCAACAAAGACTTTAACCCGAGCTAGACAGACAGGCCGAGCGGGAGGCAATAAAATAAGGGCCACTTGCAGCTTAATGATGGGAAAGTACATCTCTGCCGCCTAATCTGCCGGCCTACGAGTCTTAGACTTATAGGGTAGCACGACGCATTAAATGCGTTTGTCCAATCAATTAAATACATACCCCACGCCCTGGTTCTTATTTTCCAAGCTACAGTAACAATAAATACTCTTGTAGTAGATCTAAAAAGGGAGGAATGAAGAAATATGTAACTCACGAGATAAAGATTCTCGTATTATATACTAACTCTAATATTTGACCGAGCAATAACAACATTGGCCGCCATGGGCCACTATTATTCTGTCACATTCTCGCAATGTTTTGCACTTCTATTCTCTCTTATTCTTTCCACAAAAAATATTCACATCCATCTTAACCAAACATCCTTAATTCTGGTTCGAAACACTTTTAACTCGTTGATCAAATGCGTTTATCAAAAGTTTGATGCAAGAAGGAAGGCTCCATAAGTTATTTGGAGTCAATTTTTCAATTTGTGGAAATCACTACAAGGCTCTTTATTTCTCTTTCCCAACCACGGTCGGAATACGACACTATCTAGTGAAGACCCTGAAAACTCTAGCACGGAGCATATTCAAGATGTCAGAGAAATTCAAAGAGACGATGGTAGCAGCGATGATTGCGGAGACTCTGACACTGAATGCATTCGAGACACTGAAGAAAAGAGACACACACACACACCACTAAGAACCTAGGAGGAACATCGGCCGAATGGGAAGCGGTAGCACAGTTACCAGACAACACGATGATGGCGCGTGGGTGGCGATTGACCTAGCTCTTATGAGGGAAGCTGAAGAGAGTAGGTCGGTCGCATGCCCTCAGGCTAGGACAACCACTCTTCTAGTTCTTTCTCGCCTTGGGTGGTGGGAAGATCGAAACGATGGGGCCGAGAAGTGCGACCTCAGGGAGGTCACGCGGCGAAGGAGAAAAATCGCCAAACTCGGAATCCCGACAGGTGTAGGTTCACACATTCCCGTTATCATTCAGTGCCAGTTTCTATACCTATGTCTTTATCTCACACACTTCATCTTTAGGACAGTGCTCCATTTCCAATCCTTCTCTTTATAGAAGTGTCATTGGTGCACGTCAATATCTTACTATGACACGACCTTATATTTCTTTTGTTGTGAACAAGCTTAGTCATTTTTTCCATACTCCTACTCAACATCATTTGATGGCATGTAAGCATCTTTTACGATATATCAAAGGGACCATTTCAGTTATTCTTCTCTTTCAACCAGCCCACAGATTCAGTCTTGAGGCCTACACTGATGCAGATTGGGCTAGTTGTGTTGATGACAAAAGATCCACAGGCGGTCACTTCATTTTTCTTGGCTCTAATCTTCTTAGTTGGAGTTCTAAGAAGCAACAAAAGGTCTCCAGGAGTAGTGGTGAGTTTGAGTTCAAAAGCCTTGCAAATGCCACCTCTGAGCTTCTTTGGATGCAATCTTTGTTTCAAGAACTTGGCTAGTTTTTTGAGTCACCTTCAGTCTTGTGGTGTGACAATGATTGTGCTGCGGCTCTAGCTTCCAATCATATTCTTCATGCTAGAACTAATCACATTGAGATAGATGTGCATTTTGTTAGAGAAAGGATAGCTGCAAAGGATGTGGAAGTTAGATATGTCCCTTGTCTCCTGGCCATTTTCATTTGTTGTGTTCTCGACTTCCTCTACGTGCAAAGGGCTCTTCGCACCCGGCTTCGCTTCAAGAGGGTGTATTATGAGATAGCTTTATTATATTTTGTTATGGTATCTAAGCATAGATTGGTTAGTAAGCTTTCTCATCACGTGAAGTTAGTTAGGAGATTAGCTGTTCATTGCCAGCTCATGTGAGCGCGCATGTGCTCTACAGTTTTGATNTCATGAAATAATATTACAAATTCCTTTACTTTTTTATTACTTAGTTATAATTTCTTTATTTTAAAATAAGCATATAAGTTCATTTCTTCAACTTTTATTTAAAAATTAATTTATTTATCAAACACCCTGAGTGTTGTATTAGGAATTATTTATTTATTTAAAAATAAAAAAATTAAGTGGACAAAAACAAAAAACAAAAAAATGGGAGTGGACAAAAATAAAAAGAACGGATTCTGGGAATATGTTTTTCATTAGAAAACATATTCAGCAAATACGTTTTAATCAATAAAACGTATTTTAATCAAAAATACGTTTTAACTAAAAAAAGAACAAAACGTATTATTGAAATATGTTTTATAATTATAATTAACTTTACAATTATGTTTTAATTATAAAAGGTATTCTTGAAATGCGTTTTATAAATAAAATAAATTTTAGAATTCATAGGCGTTACTATTTACCGCCCCCTTTGGACGATTTTGCCCTTTTCATTTTTTGCAAACATCTCAGAGCAAAGGCGTCCGACCGGCCGGTTAGGACGGCATAAAAGCCGTCCGAAATCTTGGTCTGGTCGGACGGGCTCTGTCCGAACCGACCGGCTGGACGCCTTAAAGACGTCCGGCAGCGACGGCCGGTCGAGACCGGTCCGTCCGGTTCGACCGGCCGGACCAATAATTTTTCTTTAAAATATTTTTATAAATTATTATGTTATATATTTAAAATAATTATTTTATAAATTGGACGTTGGATATTATCGTGTTAGGAGTTAGAAATTATTATGTTACATGTTAGACTTGATTATGCTATTAATTGGACGTTGGATATTATCGTGTTATGAGTTAGAAATTATTTTGTTACATGTTAGACTTGATTATGCTATAAATTGGACGTTAGATATTATCGTGGTACGAGTTACAAATTATTATGTTACATGTTAGACTTGATTATGCTATGGACATTAGATATTATCGTGTTACGAGTTACCAATTATTATGTGACATGTTAGTCTTAGTTATGTTATAAATTGGACGTTAGATACTATCATGTTAGGAGTTACAAATTATTATGTTACATGTTAGAGTTGATTATGTTATAAATTGGACGTTAGATATTATCGTATTAGGAGTTACAAATTATTGTGTTACATGTTAGACTTTATTATGCTATAAATTGGACGTTAGATAATATCATGTTATGAGTTGCAAAGTATTATGTTAAATGTTAAAATTAATTAACTTATACATGAGAATGAATATATTATAATTTAACATGTTTTAAAAATATAAATATTGTACCATATAGCAGGAGTCATGGGAAGATTTTGGAGGAGATGGTGTTGATTATAGTCTCAGTTTCGATACCCATACATTCATAGTGATAAGGAGGCTATTGAAGCTGAAAAACACCAGGCAATACTGAATGGTTTCCTATTAGTAATTTCGAAACACAAAAAGAAAACGGTCAAGCTTTTGAAGTGCCATAGAGGCGAACGCTATAGAGGCCAAGATGGAAATTCCAGAAAGACAAAAACGAATAAGTGCAATTACGATTTTGAGATCAAAGTAAAAAAGGTGTCGGGCGAGCCATACTGGAGGATCTGTAGATGTAGCAAGGAAGAGAAGAGCTACCATAAGTATTCCTTTGTTGTGTATCTGGAGGATCATCGCCAGTTGAGCGGCCTCAGCGCTTTATCTAAGAATATTGTTCGTGATATGACAGACGCTCAGGTGGCCCCGGCAAAAATTATGGCCGCGCTGAAGGAAAAGAATCCCGGAGACAATGTTCATGTGCGACAGGTATATATATTTATATCTTGTAATATATGTTTTAATTAACTTTTTGAAGTTAATTATGATAATTAGTAATTTTTTTATATCTAAAAGTTATTGTAATAATTAATAAATTTTATTATATTTACTAATGTATTATTATTATGATAGTTAATAATTTTTTTATGAAATAAATTAATTAATATACTTTTTTATTTATTAATATAATAATTTACGTTGGTCGTCATGTGTGGTGGGGGTCAACATACTGGTGTTGACCGTCCCAGATAACGGGAACTGGGTCCAGGCACCTAATGCAGCCTTAGTATGCTCAACCCTGTAGTTCCTAGACTCCCAAACATGTACTGCAGTGATTGGCGGGTATATAGGGGGAGGGACAGTCTGGACATACCCCAACTTACGCAGAAACCGCACAGGCAAGTACGGCTCGACAATATCACGGTATCGAATCAATCCGCAATAAAGAGTCCTCAGCTCTATCGCATCTGGGCTGGAGCTGCCGTATGGCAACCATTGCCCCTGTTCACAATTGCATAAAAGCCTTTATAAAAATAATTATATTATTTTAAATAACGGGTAACTAAATTTAAATAAAATAACTTAACGTACACCGGAGGCAGTGAGTCTGTCGAGGCGCCGACGGATGGTTGTGAGCCGATCGTCTGACCTTGGCGCATTCCCTACGCTCCACGAGCGAGATCATGCGACACAGTCTGGACCGATGGGTAGACGCCCCTGGGGTTGGAAATCGGGGAAATATCCATATATCCAGCACTGCAGAAGAGTCAAGCAGCCCGACAGTCCACTGGAGTCCCCTCGACTGGCAATACCTAGCCGTCTGTACAAGTATGCCAGCATTGTCGATCTCCATATGTAACCCCCCAATTATATCCAAGCCGTCGAGCACCTCGTGCAGGAGCTTGGGGTTCGCTCTACTACCACTCTTGTCGACGAACAAGGTGGTAGCCAGCATCACCCACATCCAGGCACCCGCCTCATCCCTAGCCGGTTGGTCTTTCCCCCTGAATGCCCCCACAATGGAAGCTTCGGTCACCGAACCATGCTGCCAGAACGAATTCTTGAGTTCAGCCTTGGTGACCGAAGGTATCATCATGTAGAGCCCAAGGCAGGCGTCTGAATCCGGGTCCTCAGAGACCACGGCTCCCTCCACAGGAACGCCCAAGATGGCCCGGACGTCGTGTAGCGTGATGCTCATTTCACCAAAAGGAAGATGAAACGAGTTAGTATCCGGCTGCCATCGCTCCACAAACGCATAAAGCAGTGGAGTGTCCAAGTGGCTGTGCATGGAGTCCACCAGATGTGACAGCCCGGTGTTTTCGATCAGAGCTTTCGCATCGGAAGACATATCATCACGCCATTCCCTCAGATTCTAGACTGCTCTCAGTCTATTATGGCATTTCAGCAGCCCATTAAACTCTCCATTCCACATGCGGGAGGCGACGTGCCCTAGAAAGCTAGGGATGACACTCCCATTAATGGGCCCACCGGCCACTGGGTCGATCCAGGGTGCATCATCATCGGTCCTAGCTCGTTTGCTAGTACCCGCATTACAATACAACATATCTGTATATATAGACTTGCTGACAGATACATTAAATAAAATATATTTAATAAGACATATTTCATAAGTTTCCCACTCTTTTTTTTTCAATTAATGTAGAAACGTTACATTTTACATTAATAAAATATAATGACAATTATAAACTAATTTATTATGTAACATTACTACTAATTGATTATAACAATAATAAAAATAATTATAATAATTTTCTAACTAATTAATTGTATGGTTCCTCTAAATTACAAAATAATTATACCGTAGTTGAGGAGCAGACCGATAATACTTTTCTAAGAGTACGGATAATTTGTTATTATTAAGTCAAAATATTTTATGTTAAACAACAATAAATACGTAAATTATTTACCTGATGAGGATGCAGCGCTGTCAAAACGCCCCCAGCCTGTCGTTGAGGAGCAGGCTGTGTAGGACGAACAACCTGTACCGGACGAACATGCTGTAGAACAGGCTGTACCGGATGAACAGGTTGTACATGAGGAATAGGGTGGCTAGGACCCGTAGGCTGTGCGTGGATCATCTGAAGAGTCGTCCTCGTCATACTCCTCTGGACCCTGCTCCCTCTCGCCGTACAACTCATCAGGATACCCCTGCTGACCATAAGGTAATGGTGCGCGTGCGCGGGGTATCGACTTCTCTGCGTGGCGGGGAAAAGCATATCCCCGTTGATCGTACGGTCCTGGTGCCGGGGGCATCGAACTGTCTGTCTGGTCAGGATAACAATATCCATGCTCACTGTACGGTAGGACTCCGTGGAGTCGCGAACTATCTGGCTGGCCCTCAAAATGATATCCCTGCGGACCATCTCGTACTGGTGCGGGGGGTCTCGAACTCTGGCTAGCCTGAAGAATATGTACCCTCCGAGCCTGATCGATCATCGCCTGTCTGTCCCAACGAACGGACGCATTGACACCCCGACTTCTAGTGTTTCGGGTGCCAGAACCATCATAATAGTCATCGAAGGCCTCGACGTCGTCCCTGGCATCAGATTGTCCAGGTTTGCTAACACTCTGAATCAGAAATATAATCATTAATTTTTTCCATTTGTAATAATTATTGTAATAACTATTAAAATATATTATAATTCATTTTTATTTTAATAATTATTATTATTATAATTTATAATTGTTATTATAATTATTATAACAAATTATTATTATAATTATTATAATTAATTCTAATGTATAATTATTATTATAAAATTATAATTATTATAATTAATTACAATAATTAAAATTATAAGAAATTATAATTAATTATAATTATTTTTCTTATAATTAATTATAATTATTATAATTAAAATTATAAGAAATTATAATTATTTTTATTATTATAATTAATTACAATTATTATAATTATTTATAATTATTATAATTGTTATCGTAATTGTTTATAAAATTTATTATAATTATTATTATAATTATTTATAATCTTTATTATAATTATTATTATTTTTATAATTATTATTATTATAAGTATTTATAATTTATAATTATTATAAAAAAAAAAATTTGTTGTCCTGCCGGCTCGTGACCGGACTTCTCTATGCTAGAGAAGTATGCTTTTCGCCGTCCGGAACCGACGATCGGACGGCCGCCGCGCGTCCGGAGGCGACGGCCGGACGCCGGCGCAGATTTAAAAAATTATTTATGGCGTAAAAGATAAAAAAAATTACCTTGCTAGAGAAGTTTGCTTTGCCGAGGCCGTAGGATTTTTTCGGATATTTTTCGGTGCTCGAATCGCTTGTTGAAACTTCGGGAATTTAGAGAGATAGAGAATTTAGAGAGATAGAGACAGAAAAAGGGTTAAGGGCAGTAAAAGGGGGGAGAGGGGGGTGGCGGTGTTAGTAATAGGGGGTGGTAAATAGCAGGAATTCTATGGCGCCCAATGGGGCGCCGTATGACAATGCCACAACGTGATGTGGCTGATTATGTGGCTTTATTTATCATTATTATCATATTCCAAATTTCCAACATGGCACTGGCTTTAAATAAGATTTTCCATAAGAAAACAATTAAACAATCCTACGTACTTAGGATTGTTCCCTGTTCCATATCTAATAGTTTCTTAAGAATAAAACAATAATTGTGAAAGAAATAAATTAGAAATCCTGAGAATCAAAGGCTCTCATAAAATCGAGGCTTCGACCGTGAAAACATCTGGCTGTCGCGACTTTCTTTTGACCTTCACGATCAGAGCCTACTCCGCAGACGACCGACGACAGTCTGCACTCTCCAGGTGAATATAAACATAGATGCACATGGATATAAAGATTAAAAGGAGGCTTGATTATTTCATCAAAGATGCTCATATATCAGTAATCATGCAATACAAAAAATAAACAAGTAAATATATATGCTTGAGAAAACATTGGAAGCAAGAATTATTGTGTGTTATGCTCTGTTAGATATCGATAAGCAAGAACTTGGAAGGTTAAAAATGAATTTAATTTGATATGAAATACCGACTCGTTGAATATTTTTCATATAGTGCCAGGCTTGATGGAATGAGTGAAAGAACATTGGTTAGAGTTAACCGTAGCTACTCTTCCCCTGGCAAGACTGAAAGTTGTAGCTACCCGCCCCTCATCCGAAGGCCGCCCGCGTGGCACCCTCGTCCTTCAGGTACCCTTCATGACCCCGCTCCCCCTCATCGTGACCTCCTCTATTGTTTTCCCATCCTGCAGCACCGAGGGAGGAATAGGAGGCGACGGCGATTCGCGAAGTCCGAGTCCGGGTATGGGCGAGTTAAACAGGCTTGTGCCAGGATTTTGAGATAATCGTTATCTGATAAGCTTGTTTGGAGGTGAGAGGGACTGAATACATGGATTATGGGCTGCAACGAAATTGATTCTCCCCTTTCTGCAAAGCCCTAGAAATGTGATTTGGGGATTGGAATGTCGTAGATTCTGTGTTGATAGTTGGGGAATTTTTNATGTTGGAATTGAGAGATATAATTAATAAAGCCACATCACTAAGACACATCATAATGTGGCATGACTTATGGTTCCCATTAGGGTACATAGAATTTCTGGGTAAATAGTAAATGAGTTCATAAAAATATTTTTTTTGCAGAAAATAATTTTTTTTTTTTTGCCAGAACGATAGAGATATTATAAAAAAAACGAACAAAATACAGAGAGCAGCCACCAGCTGAATACAGACAGCCAACAGCTGAATACACGCAGTCAATAGCTGAAAAAGTGGGAGGACAGGTCCAAAAGACCGCCTAAAGCTGACCCCAATGGGGTAAAACTCAAGAACACTACTGAAACACTAAAACACTAAAAAAATAACACAAAGACCCCAACAGGGTAATACCCGAGTATCTGGCCCCAACAGGGAAATCAAATTGACACTCGGGCACACAGAGGCCAACGGCCCAAACCAAAAACACAAAGACACGGACACAATCACAGAAAAAAACACTAAAACAAAACACCTAAAACCAACTAGAAGGCCCTTCCTCGGCAGAAAGATCGAGTCAGACTAGCAGATGAACGATCGATATCAGGGAGAGATCCGAAGGTCCGGTACCTGCAACCTACACTGCCTAACGCCTATCTGAAGCCGATACCAAAACCGGGACCAAACACCAATAAAGACCCGTCCCCAGCCAGAGAGAGTCGACACTCCTCAATCGACTAACACCACTAGCCAATACCAACACCGCACCACCCGCCTAACACCACTAGCCGAGTACCGTTGCGCCGGCTCCCCCGAACCCAAAAGAGAACCGGGGAGAGAAGAGTAAGTCGGCTCCCCTCTCAAACCTCCCCGGCGCGAGCGCCACGAGTAGCTTGAGCCTCGCCCCTCTCTCCAATTCACCCATCCACCAACAACTCGGCAGCTCCATGAAGCATTCAACCGAAACTGCGTCACCTCACCGGTTTCAAAATATAAAATGTATTTTGTAAATACGTTTTTCTTTAAAAATCAATTTTCCCCCAAATTGAATTTCTACATAAAACGTATTCCTGGACTACGTTTTTCTCTGCAGAAAAATAAGAACAAAGATTATTTTTTGGGATCAATTTCACAACCTGTTCAACCAATCACAACTTGTTCAACCAATCACAACATGTTCAACCAACTAATATGAATCAATTCGCCAAAAATAATCCAACATACACTATATACAAAAAGTCAACAACAATAATTTATCCAAAATACAAATATGTTCAAATATCAGTACACAGAAAAAAAAAAAAAAAAATCTAACTAGGAGTGTAAGGCTCCCTAGGTTTGGGGGTTCGGGAGCCCATCCGACACCGTGGTGGTCTTGAAGAAGACGAAGTTGTGGTCATGACAGGCATGACAACTTCTTTTTCTTCACCTGAGTAATTCATTTTTCTTAAAAAATCACAAATTCGACTGGACAAAAAATAAATAAATAAACAAATAAATAAAATTATTTTTTTGTTAAGTAAAAAATTTTCACCTTCTTCTTCTTCCTCAGGCCTGGTGTCGGCAGCGGGTTCGCGGTCACACCGTCTTCTACCTCCACCAATGTGGGCAGCAGGTTGATGCCTCGCTCGGTGTGACTGCGTCCTCTGGGATCGGACGTAGCTCTCCTGCGATAGAACTTGGCTCGACGACGTCCCTTGTGTGACCTCTCCGCCTCCGACAGTCAGAGAAGTGTAGAGAAGGCTCTTGGTCTGTCGGATTGCGGCCTGCACCTCTGGAGGGAGTGTATGAAATAGGTGGTCAACATTCGTTAACGTGTTATAAGCCCCCTCCATAGCATTAGCCTGAANGAACTGTATAGAAGGCTATTGGCATGTTAGAATACCGCCAACATATCTGGATGGAGTGTATGATATAGGTGGTCCACGTTAGATAACGTGTGATAAGCTCCCTCTATGGCGCTAGCCTGAAAATTAAATTCAAAGTAACTAGAATGAAACACAAACAAAAAAAAAATAATAATAATAAGAGAAAAAAAAACACAAATTATGAACACTTACATCGCACTTCCCCTGCTCGGCAAGTGGCTGATAGCCTCTGTCCTGTTTGGCCACCGCGTACTTGGCAGAGTCACCGAGTAGTCTCACAGACGTACTGTGAAACCAATCAAGGTAATCCGCCTCAGGCTCAAGGAATGGCTCCACAGGGTAATATGGGAGGACATTTTGGTCTTTTTATTCGACCCAAGCATTCCAAGCTCTCCATGAAAGTCGACCCAATCATGGAATGCCCTCCCAGTCATTCCCTGGCCTCGGTGGTGTATCTCCCAGTCGGCCTCACCCGTAATGATCGGAGTGTCGGGGATGGACTGCTGACACCCGAACTGACGGAGGACCCTATCAGGCAGATGGAGTTCACGGACGTTCCAACAGAAGATCCACCCCCTATACATCCAGAGGTGTAAACCTTCTGTATACTGGGCCAGGAGAGCACCCTCATGCAGGTGCCGCTGATAGGGCACCCAATCGAACTGTAAAAAAAAAAAATTAATTAGGAATTAAGATTAAAAACAAAAAACAAATATAAATAATAATCAATAGGACTTAATAATAATCTTACATCCGTCTCTCTCAGCTCTGCCAATTGATCCCGGACAGCGGTTGTTCCCTTGCCTATGTGTTTCGTGTCCTTCCGTCCCACCCACCTTAAAAATCACAGAAAATAAATAAAAAACACTTTGTAATCACAAAATTTGATAAGGAAAATAATCTAATTATTAAATATAAATAAATGTAATTACCTTCCACCTAAGGGACAACCACGGACTCTCTGAAAGTTCGTATCCTTCATTTTTGGGCGAATACGAGGGATATGTTCATATGCCTAAACTTACACATATCGACATATTCATTGGTTATTAGATATTAGTCTAAATTAGAATAAAAAATAAATTTTCAAATAACAAGCAAATAAATTTACCTGAATCAATTGGACACAGTTCTTGATCCACTTTCTCCGGCCTTGTAGCTCGTGCAGAATGCTCTATACACTCCGGCCAGGACCGCCGAACCCCAACTGTACTTCTTGATCGCATCGATGTCGTACAAATATTGCAACCAGTACAGGTTCACTCCATTGGCCCTTTGGTCGGGGAAGAAGAAGGAACCGATACACCAGAGTATAAGGGCCCTCGCCCTCTGTTCGTAGTCCTGGGTTTGCTCTCCATCTGTTAACTCTCTGGTGCACTCCTCTTCTCACTCACAGGTCCTCAAAAACTGGCCTGTAATGGCCCAAGTCTTGGGGTCGCGCTCCGGGTCGTCGTCATTCTGAGAGTGGTTTATATATATTAAAAATTAATGAATGGATTAACATAAACAAAAAAAAAAAATTGTAGGAAAAAATTTACCTGGACATAGGGCACGAACCCTAGGCAATCTATACACGCGTCTCGCCATTCTTGGGGTATGCGATCTTGAGTCTCTCTCCAACAAGGCCTTCCATCGCTCGGGAGACCAAATAGGACTTGCACGTCCTGCAGCGTGATCGTGGCGTCCCCGAAGTCAAAGTGGAAGGTATGCGTCTCCGGTCGCCACCTTTCCACCAGACACGTAATGAGGCTGTTGTCGGTCTGGACTCTGCCCATTCGAAACAGCGGCCCAAAACTCGTCCTGTCGATGACCTCCCAAACTCTGGGATGCTGTTGGTCCAACGTCTTCCAAAACTTAGTGTCACAACGGCACGTTTTAACGACGCCGTCACGACATCCCTCTAAATATTCAAATAGCGCACTCGCCCGGTAGCGGTACTAAAGATATAGAAGGGACGCATCCCTCAGACCGGGATGTACATTGTAGCGCTGCGGTTGTGAGGACGACGATGATGCCATTTTCTACTAATTAAATTAAAATAATACAATCATATTCCAAAAAAAACAAATTCACAAAAGCACAAATAAATTATATACACAATAAATTGACAAGAATCCCTAATCGAACCCTAAGCCTACTCCAGTTTCCAATTCCAATTTTCAATTCCAATTCGACTCCAACAATTCAACTTCCGACAAAATCCCAATCAACAATTCAACTTCCGACAAAATCCCACATTCAAACATATTATATAAATTCACAAATAAATTCACCTCATCACAAATTCACAAAATGTACAACAATCCATTTGAGGCATTTTATCGAACACATTCAAATCATAGATTTCCAAACAAACTACAAAATCCTTATCAATTTCCAAATAACCCATCAATTTATCAAACAAACATAATCAAACAACCCATCAACATATCTCAATTCATAACTCAATCTAATTCAAAACCCTAATCCAATTCAAAACCCTAATTTGTAATTATTGAAAAAATAGAAAAAATAAAGCCCTAATTTCGAAATGTAACTTATAAACGGGAAGTAAGCGCGGCGGCGGTGCAGCGGCAAGCAGCGCGACGGCTGCGATGCGGCGCGGGGGCGACGGGTGGAATTTTTTTTTTCGCTCTCGTTCTCGCTCTGCTCTCTCTTGCTCTCGCTCTCTCTGCTCTCTGTTGTGTTTATTCGCGTAAGAGAGGAAGAAGTTTTTTTCTTTATTTTTTTATATATATATTTAATTGAACAACGTATTTCAAAAATACGTTTTACTCATAATTATTTTTAAAACTTATTCTCGGAGTACATTTTACTTTTAATTAAATGTAAAACGTATTCCAAAAATACGTTTTACAACTTTAAAAAAATTGTTGAAGGTTCGCACTTGAGGGGAATCGAACCCGGGTGTGGGCGTTTCAAACCCTCAAGCCCGCCTTCACTACCATCCTGCAGCTAGGTGATCGCGTTAACTTCTATGCAATTATATTCTTATCCATGAATATCGAGATTTATAAACTATATACTATAAAGTATATACTATATACTACATACTTCATATACTATATACTTTATATACACTATATCCTATAAACTATAGTAGTATTTAGTATATAGTATATAGTTTATAAAATAGTATATAGTATATAACATATAGTATATAGTTTACAATATAGTTATGGTATATAGTATATAGTTTATAATATAGTATATAGTATATAACATATAGTTTATAGTTTATAATATATAGTATATTATAAATATAGTATGTAGTATATAACATATAGTATATAGTATATAGTATATAATAACTTAAAGACTTAGCAAAACTTTGTTGTGATTTTCTCATCTCATTTTCACCAATTGATGACCAAAATTTCGTGCTTAATGTGATGGAATTGATTCCATATATTATTGTAAAAATGTCCCCATTCATCATATAAAAATCTTTAGGAAAAAAAATAATAAAAATAATAAAAATCATCCTTTTTATTACTTATGCATTTTCTTTAAAAATGGCTGACTTTTAAAACTCTTTTACTGAAAAGTAATTCTCATATATGGTCTTGGATCATGCTAATAAACCGAGAATAATACAATTTGCGGAACTCAATTCGGACTTAAAACGAACGTTTACCGTAAAACTAAAAATTCTAAAATTTAAATTCTTTACTCACATTTTTTTTTTCTTCAATTTAATGAACATATTGCTTCTTAGGATCTAATATAATTATCTTGAAATATTCTACATTTACGGAACCACATTCGGACTTAAACCGAACGATTACCGTAAAATCAAAAATTCTAAAAATTTCGGTTTCTCTTAAAATAATTTAAATAGACTATAATGTCTAAATAAATTTTCTCACTTCTTTGAACATTTATCACTTCAATGTTCATGGATACTTAACCGCATTTCGAGACTTAAGTTGTATCAACTTATGCTAAAGCTCAATATTATGATCTTATCTTGATGACTTGAACACTTAGAAAAATTTTAAGTATTTAGTACTAAGGCTCGGCTATTTCTTAATTAAGTTCAACTCATGACCGAACATACTTGAGTTCATTTCACTACTTATCTTAAACGATTAATCAAAATATACTCAATTTCGATTATTCGTCATATTATATTAATTAATCCCGTCTTATAAATCTATTTATAAAAATAAACAGATCGGAATTAATTAATTACTGAACTGGCTCGATTACTGAATAATATTGAACCGAGAATACTTTCGACTTAAAGTCGAATATTTAACTGAATAACTTAATAACTGGCTCGAAACTAAGAACGAGCATTAATAAAAGTAATTAGTTCATACTTAGAATAATTACTTTTATTAATTACTGAATGGGATATTACACTATATACTATATGTTATATACTATATACTATATACTATATACTATGTGTTATATACTATATACTATATGCTATATACTATGTACTATATACTATATGTTATATGTTATATGTTATATACTATATGCTATATACTATGTACTATATACTATATGTTATATGTTATATGTTATATACTATATACTATATACTATATGTTTCATTTTATGTAAAACGTATTCTCAGAATACGTTTTACATGTAATTAATTGTAAAACGCATTATTATAATACGTTTTAAACTGTAAGTTAAAAAAAAACTGGTTTTTCCATTCTTTAACCAAAAAATACCTATTTTAAATATTCAACACAACCAACTAAGCTAAATTTACACTAACAAATCAACTAATCTACCGTGAATACAATCCAAACAAATCTAAATAAATAATCCAAACAAATTCAAATAAAATAAACCATCCAAACAAAACAAAATAAACAATCTAACCAAATCTAAATGAACCCTTCAAACAAATTCGAATAAACACTAACAAATTTAGTTTCCCCACACATCACAAAATCTAGACCTATCGGTGCGAGGATGTGAGGACGGACACTCATCCACAACATGATCAGGATTACCACATCTAGAACACTGTCCCCTATCATTCCTGTGGCACGCCCGACGATCCATTTGCATGCGATAGCGTCTCGTTTGCTTGCCACCGGGTCCAGGCTTCAAGATCATCCTCTCTCAATGTGGTATCAAATTCCATCCCACCGGCGTCCATGTATCCGTAGTACCAATTGGAGCAAAACCCCAATTAGTAAATTGAGCTACCCAGGTCTCCGTCCAAAAGTGCATATTGTACAACGACTTTGGATCAGCCCCAATTGCACGAGCTACAACTAATGCATAAGAGCACGGTTTCCTGTGTGTCTGCCACTTCCGACAGGCACAACGTTTCTGGGGGTAATTAACCTTATAGCTGTTAACACAAACAGTGATTTATATATATAAAAATTCAAAAATTTGAATGAAAAAAAAACCATATACCTGTTTTGCCCTCTCCCACTAGCCTGTAGACCGGTTGTCACCTTGTACCTATACCTTTCAGCATTCACACATTTCACAGTATGGGTTGCGACTGTCTTCTCCAATTCCAAATATGCGGTATAGTGCTGAGTAGCAATGCGACTCCTGTATCTCGTGGACTTCTTTTGTTCTTGTTCGAACAAATTCAGAGTTTTGTCCAATGTGGCCTGTACCAAAGCTCTGCACGGTAGGAACCTAACGCCTTTCAAGAGGTTGTTGTAGCTCTCCGACATATTGGTCGTCAATGTGCCCCATCTATGTCCTTCATCTCTATACAGGGTCCACTTGTTCAAAGGAATATCGAAAAGGTACTTGTGTGCCTGGGGATTGAATTCATTAGTCGCTCTCTTGTTTGTTGAAACTTTCGCTCCGACAACTGTGAACCCAAATCCCAACACCAATCTCGCACTTTCTTATTCCTAAAGTTAGTGACCACGTTGCTTCCAAGGTGTCGAAGGCAATCCGGTGATATGCAGCGGGTTCTTTCCAATCAACCAACGAGTCAATGGCACTGAGTATGCTGTTATCCCTGTCGGAGAAAACACAGATCTTTCGGCCGAAGACAACATATTGCCGCACATTTGTCAGGAAAAATGACCAGTTATCCTTGCTTTCTTCATCAACATTCACATAGGCGATTGACAATAGCCGCTTATTCGCTGTATGTGTTATAGCCACAAACAATTTTTCCTTATACGATCCGCGCAAATGTGTGCCATTGATGCTAATGACCGGCGGGCATAGTTGGAAGGTTTGAATGGCGGGACCAAACGCCCAGAATACAAATTTGAATTGTCTGTCTTGATACTGATGCGCTATTTCCCCACCCTGCCATTCCCACTGTACAACTGTGGTGGGATTCGCTCTTTGAAGCGCGGGAAAAAACTTGCAAATTACAAAACGGTTTCATTAATAGATTAACATAGTGACAGACAAACAACACATGTATTTGTAATTAATTTTTGCTTATCGAGGGAGTTCTGCGAAGTTCGATTCCCAACAGCCATACACACGATCGATGGCTCTTCTCCTTCCGTGCCACGCCTTCTTGTAGCTGACATCGACTTTCCAGCACTGTTTCACATCGGTCTGGATCATGCTAACGTTGTAGTCCAGTTTCTTTTCAATCTTGTTAATTACAAGATTTGAAATCATACGAGCGGTTACGTTTCTGTGGTCATTTCTCTCGACCCATTGTATACAAGTGTGTATGTCAGTCCATTCAATTAATTCCCACATTTCATGAACCCGTTTCTTAATCACCCGAGCCTTCCACACACAAGGTTCATCTTCATTAGATCTGCAGACCACTTTGTATGACTTTTGATTAGAATCTGTTGTCCGAACCGCCCTCAACCTATCAACGTTCCAAGCCAAGATACCCGATTGTGTTTCTTCCTTGCTCCTAAAAACTATACCCAAACCTATGGTCTCAATGTCGCCATTCCAAAGTGGAAGAGCATACTCGTTCTCCTCTATATTCGATGGCTCTCATTCATCCATCTCGCGATAAATGTGGCGACCACCACTAGAAAGAGGGTGTTCTTCTTCAATCAATTCGGGTTCCCTCTTCTCATTTATCGATCTGCCTGATTCGGTTTCGGAGGTCTCATCTGTGAAATCATCTTCACAGGGAATGAAATTTTCATCACCTTCTTCTTCTTCCTTTCATTTTCCCATTGCATTGTTGAGCTTGTCCCTTCTCCAATATTACGTAGATGCAAAGTCAACGTACCCTCAACATCAACCACTCCCCCCTAAAATCCCCACACATCCTCAACCTGTGTAACCGGTGTAATTGCCTCCAACGATAAATGCAAATACACCATGGACATAGGAGGAAGGTAATAAATATACTGAAGAACACTAGCGTTATTGAGTCTTACGAAATTCCACGAACCATCAAGTTGGCTAACAATTAAAGTAATCTCCTGAATTGTCCAACATTCTCCAAACCGACAATTTTCATTAATCATTTCTACCAATTGTTCATATGATATCCTCTCCGGAATAAGAAATGAACCATCCGGACGATCTTTAAATAAAACAAATTCACTTAACCTTTCCTTCGCAAAATGCAAGTACAAATTAACAAGGTATTGACCGCAATACGCTATTTATATCTGTTGCAAAAAAATAGTTTCAATTCTTTCCAATTACAACAAAACATAATGTCTAATCCAACACCCAAAAAATTCAATTATTCTTTTACCATTCTAAATTTGAAACTAAAATAAATATTCTCAATCAAATAATCCTCCAAAACCCTAATACCCATAATCAACAATAACATAAAATTCATCTATATTTCGGATAAATTGAAAGCCCTAATTCTAACCTTAATTTCGAAAACCCTAAGCCCAACAACAACCAACCAATACACAATTGACAATTTACAACAAAATTCCAATCTCCAATTGAACATACACACATAATCGATAAACAATTAACAATTCTCAATCTTCAAACACCACCACATTCAAACATACTATAACAATTTCCAATCTCCAAACAACTCCAAACAATGTAAAAAGTTGAGATAAGCCAATATACCTCGTGCGAATGAATTAACCGAAAATGAGGTTCGTGTCGCTGTTGTCGGTTTGCACCGGGGTGGGGATGGGATCGCGTTTTTTTTTTCCCCAAGGTTTTCTCTTCTCTGCTCTTTGTTAATTCTTATCGCGTAAGTGAGGGAGAAGAAAAATTTTTTTTTCATATATTTGATTGTAAAACGTATTCTCATAATATGTTTTAATTTTATTTAATTGTAAAACGTATTCTGAGAATACGTTCTTCAAATTTATTTTTTTTATATTAAAATTTCTAAACGTATTTTTAAAATACATTTTTAATAATTTTTTTTTAAAATTAGTTAAAGAAAAGCGTATTTAGAAAGTTTTAGGGTTTTGATAAACGTATTTACATAATACGTTTTATAATTACTATTTTTAATTCAATTCGACTTTTAAACGGAAAATAATTTTTTTTAAATTGTACAAAAATAATTTTAAAACGTATTACAGAAAAACGTAATCCGAGAATACGTGCTTTTGATTTTTGTTCATCTTTTTTTTTTGTCCACTTATTTTTTTCTTTTTAAATAAATAAAGCACCCGTTGTATTAGTATGTTTTGCAAAAATAAAAAATACTTAGAAATGGAAAATAATTGGAAAATGTTGTAATATAATGTGCGCATGCACCTCGTGTTATTATTTTAATGTATGTGAATGACTATTTTGTCCCTGATGTAATTGTATTATTACGATTGTACCATCAGAAGTTTTCCTATAAATAGGGACTTCAGTTATAATGAAAAATACACCTACGAGAATACAGTTTCTCTATTATCTATCTTTTCTCCCTTTAGTTTTATAACACGTTATCAGCACGAGTCTCTACCTTTGACTTTGATTTGTAATATAAAGAGAGTATGCTCTACGGTTGCATCTTGTAGATGATCCTCCGTATCAGAAATTAGAATATTACAAATTGTTACTTTTGAAATAATTCCCCATAAAAGCTCTCATCTGTTAAATTAATGAAAAAAAAAAAAAAGGCTTCCCAATTCCATTGATTTCATCCTCGTGCGAGCAAAGGATGATGTTGAGCTTCCTCTCATGAACTAGAATTTGCCCTTATGAATAAATTGTATATATGTCTATATCCGCTGGGCGTGAACACATTTTTCATTTCTGTGGCTTGCACTACTCCAATTCTAGTTGGCCTCCAGTATTGGGCATGCATATATTTAACTTGAAAAACATAAATCAAATGGTTTCGTGGTTGATAAATGTATTAATTTGAAAGATGTAAGCCATGCCTTAGAGTTATTGTAGGGATTAGAAATGGCACCCAACAGGAAGTCTATGCTCTGTAGTAAGCTAGGAGGATGAGAACAGCCGAGTCGAGATCGACTGCATCACCGAAAGTGTGCTGTTGAGGCCCAAACTTAGCACCGACTTTGGAGCTCTGACGGTAGACTTCCACAGATCAAGAAATACTTGCAGGGGATACATCTCGTAGGTCAGTATAGTATTTAACATTTCTGGTGGCATTTGAAAATAGTATTTTTCTGCCTGTGGAAGTGTGCAAAGTTTACATCTCACAAGTCACAACATCATGTGAATAATATTGATGATAAACCAAGGCCCACTAGCTTTTAATGCCAATTTTAATTTCTAACTTTGGTGGGACCTTGCGATAATTTTCTGGCCCAAGTCCCAATCACCATTGCATTTGTACAGAAAATCATTCATGAGTCCAATATCAAACAGTATACTAATATTATTTCCATCACTGAGTTGGCAATTAATCATTTATTTGGTCTCATGATTAAATATTAAAGTAAATATGACAATAGACATTGATGCATGTGCCGATTGCAATAAACATCATGGACATTTAATGTCATGAAAAATCAATAAAACATTCCAATTATTCATTGAGCTTCAAATTGATTTTCCTCAAATGCAAAAGGCAAATATTATCAAAATTAGCGGTTTACGATTTCATAACATTTCATCTAAATACAGTTTCATTTTAAGACCAGATTTATTATATTATATGATTATGAAAAGTTTAAATTATTGTAATGTGAAAATTATTTGGTACGTGAACATGTGGATATTTACGGATTGACCCGTGTGATATGAAAATAAATACGTGTGGCTATACAGACCGGCCAGTGCGACTCTGCCGCTGGCAGGTAATATTTAATGGTAGCCGACGGGTCAACTATTGAAATATGAAAAATCATGTGAAATAGCCGAGCAATGTATTCACCGAAATAAGATTTGAACAACTAAGTGAACCGGTCAGTGTATTGAATAATGATGACAGGTGATGGCCAGATGATGAGTGTACTGAATAATGATGACCGGTGATGGCCAAATGATAATGATAATCAGTGATATGGAATGGCCATGATAAGGCCATGTGCAACGAATATACATATAAAAGGATATGAATGGCTATATATACATGCGCCGGCCAGTGCGGCTCGGCCGCCGGCGACGGGCAGTACAAAGTAAGTGATAGCCGATGAGTGAAATTAATAATACTTTGTATTTGGCCATGTGAAAGTTAATTAAAGTTCTTGTCGTGAACAAACATTATATGGACTAACCTAATCCTGAAATATCAGTTGATAAATTCTCTAAATTTATAGAGATATGAATATTGATGTGATGGTAGCAGAAGTTACCACATGATTAATGTGATGTCGGAAGTTACGACATAATGATTAAATGTTATCCCGGTATAGTGGTACTAGAAGCTACCACGTTATGATTAAACAAAGTGATGAAATGGTACCAGAAGCTACCATTGTATGATTGAACAAAATGAGAAAACGGTACCAAAAGTTACCAGTTATGGATGATCATACAAAATGATTTCTCAATATGTTATATGAGTTTAAGTGACTATGTCAAATGATAAAATTACATTGAAATTCGAGATCATATAGATATTACAATAAAGTGCTCCAGAAAGAAGCACATATGATAATGATTGTAGTCATGTACTACACACTTATCTTGAGAAAAAGTGACATTGATATTATTAATGGGAACAAGTACAGAAGGTTCAAATGATGGAAACATGGATAAGTAGTAGTGAATCCTCGATAAATACAAAATGCGAAAAATATTACATAATAGAACCCATAAAAGAAGGGTGCGTCTCGAGAGTATAAAACTCCGTAACTCTGCCACCCATGAATGATGTCTGGGTTCATAATGAAAGATCTAAAGGATCAAAAGATCTTTTTCGCTTAACTCCTTGTGTTTCCACAGAATCTTGAAATGTGATGCATTCTTGAAGCTTTTTGATAAGCTCAGCAGACGTGTCAGCAGATTTGAATACTTCTCTCATTGAAGGAGATATAAAGGTTTGATATACTCCTATGTCTAAAAATCCAAACAAACCATGAAAGAAGTTATTAAAATTCAATAGACCTATGGGCTTGGTATGAAGTTTCAATTCTGCCCAAGAAGCAATGGTGAACATTGTCATTAGCGTTCCATAACCGCCTGGAAGAATGATAAAAGCATCGCTATTGTTCACCATATCCATCATATAATCATAAATAGAATGAGTTAGCATCATGCTTGTGGAATCCTTGACGACCCTCGTTGAAGCTTTACGAAACGGTATGATACTTTTCACTTCTATCTCAAAACATTGTCCAGCCATTAAGAGACTATCATAGAAAGTATTGCTAGTCCCTCCATACAGCAAATTGATTTTCTGATTCCCCATCTCTTTTACTAACTGGCCTACAATATCAATAGTTTGAGAAAAACTTACCAGTTTAGAACCACCAAGAACACATATGGTTTTGATTGGTGGAAGAAAATTATTACCTTGCGAAGACTCTGAAACATCCATCTATTTATTGATAAACTGAATTTTTCAAAAGTTTATGAGATATATGATTATGATGAATGAGTCGCTATTTAAAGGAAAGTTTTTACAAAACGATAAATACTTGTACTGTTTTTCTTCTGACAATTGCGACCGACAGATAAGGCATGGGGTTTTAAATAAATCTTATCTGTCGGCAGCTATAAGTTTTTCTAGAAAACTACAGTGCAACATACTAAACTGTATTAGTATGATTTTTCGTACTAAAAAGACCAGTTTTACAAACTTTATCTTTTGAAATAATATTTTCACGACTATAGCGTTCTTCTTCACCTTTGAACTGAGTCCATAAAGACATAAGCTCACGATGCACATACCCACTAGGATGTGTCTCAAGAATCTGTTGAATCGTTTGATCCAGAGACTCCTTACTCAATCCATCCTTTATAAATGTTATTTTATCTTCTCGATTTTTAGACACGAACCCCACAGATTTACATCGTGTGTCACAAGTCCATCGAGCGCATTTGAAGCATCCACCTAATCTTTTTGCTCTTCGTTTCTTTGCAAAAGTACTTTTACCCATACCTGGCATATATTTATATTAATAAGGAAACTCTCCAGACAATCGAACTTGTGCTTCGATCAACCATCGAACATCATTTGGAATACCATTATTCATTAGCATCCTCAATCTTTCTAATCGAGATCGATAAATCCTTTTTATGATATTTTTCGGAAGGAAAGAATAATATTTACGGATGTTTGAAAATGCTAAATCCATTTGTAAATTCGGACCTTTGTTAAGGAAAATTGAATGAATTACCTGATAATTTATAGAAAAACATGATGCGTATGAGATACGACTGTAGACTTAAACAGTGTTCAAAAGTATGTGTGTCAGACGGCATGATACGATTCTGGATTAGAACAGTGGCTAAAAGATATTGTGCCAGAGCCTACACTTAAAGTGCATTTATTACCGCCAAATGATGATGTGAAATGTTTGTGATAAACGTATCACAACGAATTATTGTGATCATTTTAAAAAAAAATGTTTGCCAATATTATTGATGATGGTTTGCATGATGAACTTATTCTTTGTGATATGAGATGCTTGTTCTCGATTGGTGAAAAAATATTACTAGCTAAATATTTGTGAATCGATATTTGATCAATCTGAGTATGAAAGGGGTACGATATATATGGGCCCACTACCCCTCTATGTGTGCTACTAGATATTATGGATCCACTAGATAGCCACATGTGTGTGATTCGTAACCTGAAGTTACGAGATTTGATCAAATAATGAATATATGACACGTAACATGAAGTTACGAGATGATTTGATCAAAAATGTGTATATAACACGTAACCTGAAGTTACAAGATGGTTTGATCAAAGAATGACACAAGATGATTATGAAAGAATGAAAACAAGTGATGAAGCTAGTAATATACTCACCTGATATGATAAACTATTGAAAGAAAAATGTGCACATTACAAATGATATGAGTTCAAAGTCCTCTAAATATTTGTTGAAATCGAGAACGAAATGGAGATTATATGAACTCCCCTCAAGAAATTCAATACTGAAAATACAGATCAGGGATCTATTAAGATGAGGGGGAGAATCAATGAGTGAAATTTGGAAATGATATATGCATCACACTGAAACTGTGCAAATCATAAATTGTATGATACTGATGATGGTGAAATATATGAAATGATATGATGGTGGAATAATACGCTGTAAGCGTTGATAGTGTGCAAATTGAAATCCCCCAAATAAGTGATGAAATGAGGCATATATATACCATTGATGGAATCAATTGATAATAAGATATCTCAATATACTACGGAGAATAATGGAAATGAATAAGTGTCGACACAAACAAATGGATAGCGCTATATAAATGATATTGACAATAATGAAATCAGCTGAAATTGGAACTATTGACAATAAGACCATTGAAATCAATTGATGATGAGAATGGGTTTTAAAAATAAAAGTTGCACAAAGCATGATATGGCATATTATCATGAATACCATCAGTATCCGAAAATCTGAACGAATGTATATGACACTCATGCATATTATGGTAAGATTATTATGGTGAATATATATGGAATACGCGTCGTACTCTTTTTCTCTTGGCTGAGGTTGTCCCATTGGGTTTTCCTAGCAAGGTTTTTAATGAGGCAACATGGATGGCGTATTCACATGAATAGTGTACTCTTTTTCCTTCATTAGGATTTTGTCCCACTGGGTTTTTCCTAATAAGGTTTTAACAAGGCATATTCATGGTATGATGAGGACTACTGGATAAATGATATGATTCCTCACGATAATAAGAGAGACTGGAGTAGCTGTACTCTTTTTCCTTCGATCAAGTTTTTTCCCACTGGGTTTTCTTGACAAGGTTTTAACGAGGCAGCACGTGAATACTCCACTAAAGATGATTTATTTGAGGGAGAGCAATATTGTGCTTCCACAATGCTCAGGTTTTGTCCCACCGGGTTTTCCTGAAGAACCAAAGTTATGACTTCACAATGATCAGGTTTTGTCCCACCGGGTTTTCCTGACATGCTGAAGCAACGGTACCTGATGGCCACAAGATACACTTGAAGATGTGCAGATTGAGCTTTGTTCAAATCAGTTAAAATATGTTTAAGAAATAGTCATTCAAGGGGGAGTGTTGTAATATAAGGTGTGCATGCACCTCGTGTTATTATTTTAATGTATGTGAATGACTATTTTGTCCCTGATGTAATTGTATTATTACGATTGTACCATCAGAAGTTTTCCTATAAATAGGGACTTCAATTATAATGAAAAATACACCTACGAGAATACAGTTTCTCTATTATCTATCTTTTCTCCCTTTAGTTTTATAACAGAAAATACACCCAATGGGAATTTATGAATTGTAGGAAATCAGTCATCTTCCAACTGAAAACTACCTACCACCCTCTCTCTCAGACACACATTATTCTTAGTTCTAACTGGTCTGAATTAATGCCCGCACCTCAAGAAAATTTACTTATGAAAAGGACAGCCTCCAAACCCAATTGACGCCGTCAAACCTACAAAAATAGTTGGGAAACACAGCTCCATATCTAACTTTGACAAAATTCTCCGTCACGTTTGTTGTTCACCATTCGGTCCACACAGGCCAACAACTCCTTCTATTCCTTGCGCGTTTTACCTCGTCTTTCAGAAAGCTTCCAAAACCCTATATACCGGAATATTCGGNTATCGAGTTTTCCTTAGATTCTATTTCCATTTGCTCAGGTTCCGAATTTTGTCCTCTGTTTTTATTGGTTTAAGGTATGTCTTGTCATTGTTTGTTGCTATATTTGTTTTCGGTTTTCTGGGCTTTTTTGGTTCCTCTACTGGAAGGAAATTGAGGGCTTAATCAACTTGAGTGTGTGGATTCACCGTTCTTAAAAAGAATTGAGATCAATAGATTTTTATTTTTTAAATCAGCCATCCTCTTAAAGGAAAATGATTAAAAATAAATAATTTGGAATTTTCCAGGTCTCGTACGAGCTCCACAAACCTTTTCACGTGTAAAATTTTGTCCGGGAAGATTGGGACTCACGAGTATACTTATTTTGTTTGATTAAATTCATTTTACTTGAATGCTAAGTGATGAGCCACACATTACCTTTTTGTTGGGTGTTTTGACATGTGTTCTAGTGATTTCCTTCACATAACTGCTAAATCTCTTACTAATTCGATAATCATTACTTAATCTGTCGACTTGGTTTGTATAGTGGTCAAAATAATGGCATCGATAACCAATGTTGTTGTATACTCTCTTTCTGAATTAGACTCAGATTGCATTGTGTTTCTGTTGCTTTTTTTTTGGATAGAAATATATGGGGCTGACGATTCTTGTGGCTTGACTGTGTGTGTTTTACCGTTTTCCATTTACGCGAGCTGTCTATGAATTAAATGGGCTGTAGTAGGATATATAGAAACTCGGGTGTCGTTTACTGTATAACTTGGACGAGTTTTTCCCTTGCTATGCCCAATATTTTTTTTTTCGGTTGGTAGAGTTTTTGTTTCTATTGTGAAGTGAGTGAATTTTGTGTTTCGGTTTTAATATTTCAAGTGGGAATTCATTTTATGTGAAATGTATGGGAATCAATAATGAATTCCATTTGAAACTCTCTCATTTTCTTGATCTGTCCTTATAATGGTGTATAAAGCAATATAAGGATGTCTGCAGTTTTTAAGTCTCTTAAGCTTCTGATCTTCAATATTGCGATTTCCTATTTCTGCTTACCAATATATATCTTCAGTTTTTAATTTTCTTTAGATTCACTTGCACGTGTTTCCAGGATGTCGAGTTTAGAGGAGCCGCTTGGTCTTGATAAGCTGCCAAGCTTGAGCAATATCGATCGACTGTATGGGTTCTCATCCAGTGCTTGCAGGCCTATCAGAGAGGACATGGGGATGGGCAACTGCTGGATTGAAGGAAGAAGTTGCAGCTCATCTAATAGCTGCGAGTAAGTGGTGTAATTTTTATTTCCTTTTCTTTTTTATTTTTACTTTGGGACTTCTTAATACAACATGTTGCTGCATCTTGTTTGCCTTACTAGTTACAATTTCATCGTATATGAAGTTTTTTATCCATCTGTACGATTCTTTTCAGCTTTCCCAGCCTTAGTACATTGCAAATTAATTAGAAATTTCAAGTGATTAAAATGCACCATTTTTTTCCCAAGCAGATTCAATGATCTTGGATTTAGAAAGAGTATGAGTTGTAATGATTTTACGGATAGGGCCATCTGCTAATTAGGAAATTACACAAATATAACGTTCGAGCTTAAATTGATATGTGCTAATTTTTCCAAAACAATCTTCCGAGCCAACACAATCATCTGTAAAGCAATTCCTAATATGAGAGAACTGCAATTGGAAAGACAATTGTGAACATTAGTCTCTAGAAAATTCTGGTGTTCTTTGCTTGTCCACTCATTTTCAAATATTTTACATACAGGGAAGATTTTGAGGAGTACACGCAAGAGGCTATTGCATGGGGAAGACAAAAGAAAATCTCATTGCAGAGGACTTCAAGCCTTGGTAGGAGTTCTGTGGCCTGTGGAAATATGAGCAATTTCCGCTATTTGTCCGGTTATAATCAATCATATTGTTCGGACTGCAATGGCAGTTACAAGAGAGATTCAAAATTCAAGGTACTTCAATGAAAATACAAAGATTGATAATACGCTTCTTGAATTTTCTCCAATGGGCTATTGTGCTATCTTTGCTATCTTGGCTTATGTCTAATTGTGTTATTGAGCGACAATTTTTCTTCATACTGTAGCTTTTTAAAGACATGCCAATATTTGTGAAGATAGTTGAGGTTGGCCCGAGGGATGGTCTACAAAATGAGAAGACAATTGTCCCAACATCAGTCAAAGTCAATTTGATCCGTAAATTAGTTTCATCAGGGTTATCTGTTGTTGAGGCTACCAGTTTTGTTTCACCAAAATGGGTACCTCAGGTGATTAATTCTTACCAAAAAAAGTCACTCATCATTTTTTCCTTTTTTNTGAATTAATTTGTATTTGTTATTTGGCTAACATAGTTGGCGGATGCAAAGGATGTGATGGATGCAGTTAAGAAGTTGGGAGGTGTTAGATTGCCTGCACTCACACCTAATCTTAAGGTAGGTGAAAGTTACGATCCAAGTTTATTAGTCCAGAAAGTTCGTTAGTATTTTTAAATAATAAAAAAGAAAAAAACGATCTGATAATTTATATGAACAACCTTCAGGGTTTCGAAGCTGCTGTTGCAGCTGGTGCAAAAGAAGTAGCTGTTTTTGCATCAGCTTCCGAGTCCTTTTCGAAGTCGAATATTAACTGCAGCATTGAAGAGAGCTTAGCTCGATATCGAGCTGTAATTTCTGCTGCCAAAAAACTCTCAATTCCCGTGCGTGGGTACGAAAATGTTCTCTCCACTTGTATCATGTAAATTATTTGTTCATTGTTCAAGTCCTGGTTTGTATTTAATTGCTTAATCACCACCAATAGACTCATGCAGTGCATTAGCTGACATTGAACCTTTTGCCGATTATTCTACTTGGCAATATTGGCAGCTACTAGAACAGTCATGACAACTCGTTTTAGTTTCTTGTTTGTGATTGTTATGTTTGTAATAAATTGAGTTTATATGGGTTCAACAGTTTCAAAAGCAAAGGGTACATTTCTGCATTCTTGCTGTGTTAAAATTGGTTGATAACATTGAACAGGTATGTGTCTTGTGTGGTTGGCTGCCCGGTCGAAGGATATATCACTCCTTCGAAAGTTGCTTATGTGGCAAGGGAGCTTCATAACATGGGCTGTTTCGAGATTTCACTTGGAGACACAATAGGAGTTGCTACACCTGGTAATAATTGTCTAAAAACATACTTTTGAGTTTGCAAAGGTTATTTGAGGAAGATCGGCAGAAACTTATTCTGGAAAGCAAAATGGTGCTAAATATACAAATTGCGTGAAGTCTTTAAAAAATTAACGATTTCGAAATATTTTGAGGTCCTCCTGGCCCTTGGATTCTTTCTCCTTTTCTTAGGCTATAGAATTGACTATGTTTGGTAAAACTAGCTGATAAGCTAGCTTATAGCTTATCGGGAAATTTCTAGCTTATAGCTTATAGCTTGTGACTTATAGCTGAAAAGCTAGCTGAAATAAAAATTTTCAACTAGCTTATTTGAAAAGCTACCTAAACAAGTTTATGAGATAAGTCAAGTTTATTTGGATACAGGGAGCTTATAAGCTAGTTTATTTGGTTACCAAACATAGCCGTAGTAGTTTATATTCTGACAATTAAAAACTAATGAGACGATTAACCAAACATGTTTCACAATTTTCTGCTTTTAGTTTGATATTCTTGCAATTTTTCTAACTCACGACGAAGAATCCGTATCATCTTGGCCCAGGTAGTGTTCTCCCTATGCTTGAAGCAGTAATGGCAGTTGTCCCGATTGAGAAACTTGCCGTTCATTTCCACGATACTTACGGCCAATCCCTTCCTAATATCCTTTTGTCCCTCCAAGTGAGTAACCAACTTACTATTCGTTTATTGTTAATATCTTCTCTTATTACTGCATTTATGCAAACAATGTAGTGAAAATAACAGATGGGAATTAGCACTGTTGACTCGTCAGTTTCGGGTCTTGGAGGCTGTCCGTATGCAAAAGGGGCTTCAGGTAATGTTGCCACAGAGGATGTTGTGTACATGCTCAACGGCCTTGGGGTGAAGACCAATGTTGACTTGGACAAGCTTTTGTTGGCCGGAGAGTATATAAACGGGTATTTAGGCCGTCAGTCGAGCTCTAAGACAGCTGTTGCATTGGGCCGCGCGCCAAAAAAATGTTAATGCGTCTGATTAGTCGTGCGCACGCGTGTCGTTTAAGTGTTATTTGAAGATTTCGAGCCCTTGGACTTGTTCTTCAGTGCATTATCATTATTATTGTTATTATTGTTATTATAATTACTGTATGCAATTCGTGTATGTTGGTCCGATTGCTGCAAGAGAAATTGACAGCATATGTGTAACCATTTGAGAATATATATATACACATTTATGCAGTTGCTTTCTGTAGAGCTTGTTGAAAAACACAAGGGGAATGTGGGTTTGCAGAATGCCTTTGGGAAATGCTGAATGGATTTTAGTAATCCCACCTATTTTGGATTGTGAAATTTTGATACTGGAGTATTGAATTTTTTTTAAACTTACTGATATCTATATCTATATATATCTAAAAGGGTTGATGTAAAAATCATTTTTAGAAACCTAAAATAAATTGAGTTGACTTTTGACTTTCTATTTATGTAGTCTCATTCAAATTTTAAAAATAATTGTGATAATGGAATACGAAATTGATAATTCCGTTAATTAAGGCATTAGATATTCCCCTTTTTTTAGCAATGGATATATTCTTAACGTGATAAGATATATACATATGATTGCATATTTTGTTGTTGCATCCCAAAAATCATGGAATTTAATATCTATCCAAATACAATCCATAATTATCTTCAATCACTTTTGGTGAATAAAAACAATATCTTCCATTTTTTTTTCGGTCAATTGAAACGTGCAGAAAAAAAAATTGTATAAAAAATATTCACTTCCACCATTACAACTCATCATTCACGAGTTGAGAGAAGAAAAAAATACAGAGACCAATTCTTCACATCGCTCATCATTCACGAGTTGAGAGAAGAAAAAAATACAGAGACCAATTCTTCACATCGACAATATGGGGTACGTACACTTGATTCCGTTAACAAAAGAAAGAAACCTTTTTTTGCGTGTGAAAGCAGTCCGCATTATTGAAACGAGAGAGCTGTAACGCATTTTCATGATGAACAGGTAATATTTACCTTTGTTATTTCAATTTTATATATTTTAGAAAATTATTTTAATTAATATTTATAAATTTTGTATCGTAGGGTGCTTTCATTAAATGCGTTATCCGAATATGAGAGCAACAAACTTTATATAAACTGAGAGCAGTCTAATTTTTGTAAAATATGTAAACTTTAAACGTGTTTTTATATATAAAATTGTATATACTTTTAAACATGTTAGTTGGGCAAATTTTAAGGATATATATATGTGTGTATGCTTAAGTATATATATTTTTCTTATAAAATAGTCTAGACAAAATTGAGGTAATTTCATATTTTTCAATAATAATATAAAATATTTTAATACTTTCACATATGTTATATAATAGTCTACGTATTCTTAATGTCTTTTGGTTGTAACATTGTTAACACATATAATATTAGATACTTTTAAACGTATTTAGATAATTTTTTTACTCATTCTTTAATATCTATGTGCATACAAAGAGAATAAGATTTATAAAAGATTTTCCGGCAATATACTAAATGTTAGATAAAAAATCTCATTTTATTTGTTATATAATATTTCGAGTTGCATTAATTTTGATTTGTATGTGTAAAATTGATAAATTAAGCGTATGAAAAGGAGCGTACGAATTACTGTAAGGATTTAAAAAATAAAAAATAAATTTAATTTTTGAATATTTTCTACTAACTTCTAAACGAATTTATGTCATAATTCGTCATAATTTTCCCACATCATGTCAATATTTATTTTATATATACTAGGTAAAAGGTAAATCATTATCTCAATATTTATTCTATATATTCTAAGTAAATCTTCTCATCTATCTCAACGGTCAGCAGGTAGTATTTCATATTTTTCTATTCATAATCAATATATCAAAACTTCACAAATTTTACTTCACAAAGAAAGTGTTCAATAATTTATATTTTTTTGTCCATCTTTGCAATCCATTTATATTTGTTACATATATATAAATTATATTATTTTTAATATTTCACACGTTAAACATTTCAGGAAAATATACCATACCGTGCATCGCACGGGCTACGCGCTAGTTTTAAAGATAAAATATGTATACGAAATCGGAAAATTCCACATCTTTCAATTTTGAGATTTTCAAGAATTCCAATTAAATCAGTAAAATTTTAAAAAGTTTTATATTTTAAAATTTTTTAAAATGCATCTGAGAAAAGTGTATAAATATATTGATTTGCGAATGGCTATATAAGAGCAACTTTTAATTATACAATGTTATTTAACTGACAATGTGCAACACCAGAACTTAGGAATCACCAGAACTTTCATGACGATTCTAATTAAACTATCTTATATTTATTTGAAATAGTGTGTAAATATACTTTGAACATGTGTCAATACATTAAATGATGAATGACTCTATCAAAAAATCACTCCATAGAATTTCTGTTTATTTGATAATGCAAACTATGAATTTGCTTCATTATATATTTGGTAACTTAAACTGTGGTTTTTTTTCTGATAATATTTTTTCATATTGATATGAATAGTAACTGAATTTAATATACCAATTTGTAATTATTTGATAAAATTAGCTTTTGAATTATATATATAATATTTATTGCTTTCATACATGAATTTTTGAAATTTATTATAGTAATCTTGTATTTTAATAATCAAATTAAAAATATAATATTTTATATGATGATCAATTTTAATAAAAATATAATATTTTATATCTTAACATATCTATCATTATTTAAAAAGAATAACCTTTTTACAAATTTAAAAACATTTTCCCGCCAAAATCATTAAATATATCCTATATATAGTAATTGTTGGACAAATCTGAATAGGCAAAAAAATCAGCTCAATTGTGTAAAGATTTGTTTCTCTTTTTTCGGTTTCTTAGTTTATCGTGTTGACAATAAATATTTGTGTTTCTTTTTCCTATTTTTAGTATAAATTTACACGAGTTTATCTCTTCTGTTCCAAAATCCATTGCATACGATCTTACATGTTTAAAAAATCTCATCCCTTATCTATACAGATTTGAAAAAATAAAATAAAATAGAAACCAATTCATAATTACTACTAGAAATCCATTATATTTAAAAAGAAAAAATAAAATAAAATAGAAATCAATTCATAATTACTACTAGAAATCCATCATCTACTTTAAGAAGTTAATTTTCATCGATCTAGTTACTAATATTTTTACAAATATTCTAAGTTAACCATACAAAAAAGTATAATAATAATTTTGAAATGGTGTGTAATCAAATTTTTTTATATTTTCTTATACAAAATAATTTTACATTGTTTGACCCCGAATATTTAATTTATAATTATTAAGTATTTTTTATCCTCCTCTTTTATTTATAATTATTTTTTTTCTTCCTCTTTTTAAATAGGATCAAAAGTAGTTTTCACTTCCTCCATTGACTCAAATTCGAGATCTATTTATAATATTGTTAATTTAATATTATTTCTGGGTACATACTAGTTGATTTTGATGAAGAGATATATGATTTTTATATACAGCATCAACTTTTCTTTTATGTACATTAGTACATACAGATAGATTATAAAAATTTTATCCTTTCTTGTTTTTTAGGGTCCTTCTACCGCTCCATTAAACAAATATAATATATATTTAAAAATATTATAATTTAAAATTTACATAAATTAAAAATATAAAGCATAGTATATATTTTTATTTACAGAAGGCCGTCTCTCAGTCTCGATTTCAACTTAAAAGACAACAAAACATCCCTATTTAGCTTAGAACATCGTAGCAAAGGTTCAAGCATCTTTCTTTAATACCAACAATTTGAGTCGAAACTCCAGGACACAACACAAGAAATTCGCATGGACGAGGCTGAATTCAGGCAGCTACTCGAGCTTTTCCCCGTCGTCCGATCCCGAGATTATATCGTAAGCGTTCACATGTTTGCAGGTGTTAGTACACCGATAAAACCTAGCGCAAAAATCATAGTATTCCGTGTGTATTAGATGCTTGTTAGTTGTTCATTTACTAATTTTCCATAAAATTCTTGAACCTCTTACTGCAAAGGCTTTACTGGCTATGAGCTTTCGTTGATTGAGTAGTTGGATTTTGCCATTCCTGAGAAAGTTCTGATTTTTATTTTGAATTTTAGGGTCTAATGCTTAGTATTTGTTTTCTTTCAACAATCTTAATATTGTTTCTTGGCTGTAAGATTTTCAATTTGGTGTTTCATTTGGGTCCCTGGTAGGCATTAATGGGGAAAAGATTTTTCTGCGTATTGAACAAGTGTCTGTGCCATTGCATGTAGCCTGCAGCTTCATTAATGCTTCAAAAATTAGGTTTTGAAAAAAGTCGATCAAGGAACAAAACTTTTGTATGAAAAGTAAACCTAATTGCCTGATTAACGCAGTTTATAGCCCGAGTTGTTTTACTTTGTCTCTCTTTACCTGTCTTTCTTGAATCTCCATGTATGCATACCGATGATTTCAAGTTCATGTGAATAGTTTAACAATCGAGTTGAATTTTCAGGCAGATTCGGATTCTTCAAGTCAAGTAACTCGGTCTGAACCAAATAGAGAGGTGCTGCATGATTATTATTGTGTATACTGCTGCTAGATTTTTGTAACCTGCTGTTAGGTAATATTAAGAAATGGTCTCAGGTAAAGGAATGGCAAGATGCATGGAATGACGAGGACAAAAGAGGTTCAGATACCTTTAGAGACAACGTTCATGGTGTGTCATCTTAGCATTGGATATCTTGTGTTACTTTTCCATTAATTAATGGGTTTAGTAAGAGAAACTCGTTTTCATGGTAGTCGAAGAGCATGCAATAGAGCCAATTTCTCCTTTATCCCTCTTTTTTTTTCCTTCCCTTCATATGATATGAATTAGAATGCTTCTTTTATTCTCTGAGATCATTCTTTCTCCGACAAGGTGAGATGTCACAATCTTCTCATATTCACTTGCTTTGTTTCCAAAACAATAAAATATTTAAGGGACATAAATTTTTATTTAATACCAAATCGATTTTCTTACACTACAGATATTATTTAATTGTTTATCTTAATCAGATAAGTGTATGGTAGTTATTAGTTCTAGTTGCCTAGTCATTGAAAATTGAAATATTTCAACGAGCCATAGTAATCATGTTAACATGCTGTTTTATTGTTGTTATTAGTATCCCCTAAATTTCATTGTATATGCATTCACAGCTTCCATAATTTCTCTTCACTTTAATCTTGGTACTGAAAACTGAATGGAGTACTTTGTATTAATTTTTTCTGTATCTACAAAGTCATTATCTCGAAAATGTGGAGTAATGCGTGTAAAATCAGCAAAAAGCATTATTAGCATGGAATTGAGATGCAGTTTGGTCAAAATTATCTTTGTTCTAGAATTTTACTAAATCATTTTTATGCAAACAGAAGCATTTTGGGGAAAACTGAAGTCAGCTGCTGAGAAGAAGGTATGCTTAGTCTTTGCAGGCTGGTGTTTTTGTTACTAATGCTACATTAATAATAAGGTATATCCCCAAGGCTTTGTTATGAATGGAAGAATTTGAAGTAAAGAATATGAAGTTAATTAATATTCAACCAGTGTTTTGGATACAACAAATATTCAAATCAGTAAGGCTCTTATTTCGATCAATTTTATTAATCATTCTGGTGATCGATTTCATATTCTTACTATATGGAGTCATTTGGTATTATTATCACAAATTATCTCCTCAGATCCATTTTTTCCCTTCATATTACAACCTCAGGGTTCTAAAGGGTCTTTAAGCTTACGTGTTAAATTTATAGTTAAATGAGTTATTATGATACAATAACATAGTTTACGGTTTTTGCAGGTGGGTGCGGCTGATGCAGAAAAGTTCTGCAAGATATTTGAACAAGTTTATAAGAAACTCGTAAGTGTAACAAATTGATCAGACTTTGGAAAGTCTCAATTACAATCATATGTAGGCTGGTTCCGCCCATTTTTCTGATAGTTTCTTAACGACTCAGAGTTGAGCCTGCCCTCATTATATTATAATATTTCAGGTTTATGAAGAATTAACATTGGACGCTGCTAGGAACATTATAAATTCGAGGAAGTCATAAGGGGCTAAAATTTACCGAATATGTTGTGTCGTTCCATGCAAATTGTTGCCTAAGCTTTTGGAACTCGGATTTGATATCTAATTGTTGTTCAGTGTCAATGCACTCGTCGTGGCATGTTTCCTTATCATCACATCTATTTCCAGCACGTTACCATTATTGTTGCTTATTATGTTTGTGTTTTATCACTTATTTCTTTCCATCGTTTTTGTGCTCAATATTCGTACAATATCTTACAATGTTGAGTTGCGAGCCAGTATATGATTAGTCTTCAGATGGGTTATAAGATCCACATTTGCCCCCAGATTTGGACGGTTTCTGTGAGGTTTTGCACTTTAGTTCAACAGTTTGTACCTCGAGTAAGGAGTAAGGACCCTGATTCTGGTCAAGTGAGGATTTGAAACAATTGATGATAAAAGGTCATCAATCTAGGTGAGCTTGTATACTTTTTTTTATTTATATTCAGGAAAAGGAAAGAAATGAAAAGACGAAACAGGAAATGGAAGAAAGTTTTGGTAACAACTGAATATAAATATAATGACCACGAACGTACAATTCACTTTCCTCCACGAATTAGTCAAAAATTGAGAATAAGAACTTGTACATTCACGTAATTGCATATAGGAAAGGCAGAATCTGTTTGACATCATCAATTTACTAGAATTTGATAAATTTATACATGTCAATTACCAGAAGAATTGGATGCAGTAATGAGAAGAACAAATTGTAGCCCGCTATGCATCAAGGCAAGTGCTTATTTATTAAATTGGCTTTCACTGTGGGCCAGTCTTCTCTGTATGATAATATGGAAAAACTAAAGAACAAAAGATAAAGACGGACGAAAAAAGCAAAACAATTTCATTGGCATAACTTAAGAAAGGCGAATACAAAACAGAGCAAATCAGCAACAACCGTGCCAGTCTGCTAGCCATGTACTTCTATCCTTGTGTAGTTTATAAGTCATAAAATGAAAATTTAATTAAAAATTACACTCACCTGTCTAGATGAGCATACAGGCTCAACAACAATCCAGAATACAAAAACATAAGTCAAATAGCCCCTCTTTTGCTCAAGAAATAATCACCAACAGTCAAAAACAAGTGTTGACCCAACACTACCTCCACTTGAGGCACATCCTCAATGCAACCCACCACAATTTTACCTTTCCCAGCTTGAAACTCCGACTTCAAATTATGATGGTCCCTGCTCAACAAATAAACCTGCAAACAATGCGCAAACTTGGTATTCCCACCATACAGAGCAACCACAGCTTCCTGATTGAACACCAGAGCTGGCCTAGCCAAATAGATGGCAAAGGACAAATTCGAGATCCCATGAAATCTCTCCTCAGCAAAAACCACAACGTGAGGCGGCATCACAGCACAAGGGAGTAATAACGACCCAAGCGAATCCTTAATGTAAACCTCCTGTGATTCCAGAATATCCCTGGAGATTTTATCATCTTCATCTAATGACTTAAAAAAGACCTCGACCGAATCAGTTGGCTCGAGTCCAGCCTTTTTCCGCAACTTCTGAACACGGTTAACAATCTCACGAGCAACACCTGCTTCATACAAGGAATCATCACGCCTTAAATCCAACACCACTAAAACATCGCCATCTCCTTTTGCGTCCATATCCTCTAACTTGATGTTGTCTGGCGCCTTGAACTCCCGAGTAATCTTGATGTCGCTAAGCTTCAAGACGTGGGGCCCGATACTGATCTCACCTGCCTTCTCAAATGCCAGAATGTCCTCTGTCGACATGGATTTCACTTCTTTGGCTACAACTCCCATAGATTTCCCGAGCCTTTTACCAAGAACACTGAAATCGGGCTCTGCACGCAAGGTGGCGTACTTTAAGGTGTCATTGCATGGGATTAGGGATTTCACGTTAAGCTCCTCGAGAACGTATTCCCTCAGTTTGCCAGCAATATCATCCAAGAAATCGGAATCAGGGTGCACAATCACCATCTCCTTAAGTGGTGTTTTGAGAGGTTTGTTATGGCGCTCGCGAATGTTTCTTGCGAGATCAATGAGGGTCATCATACGATTGACACTCTCTTCAATACGCTCCCCTCTTTTCCCTTCCACAGTTGGGAAACTGCAGTAATGAATGCTTCCTTCAGATCCTTTGCTAACTTTTCTCAGGTTCTGATAGAGGACCTCTGTGAAGAACGGCGTGAATGGGGCCATTGATTTACATGCAGTTAGAAGCACATAATAAAGAGTTGAGAGGGCAGTCCTGCAGTCCTCCTCCCCAGTTCGACCCTTCAGCCTCTTCCGGTTGAACCGAACATATATATTGGTCAAATTGTCCAGAAACTTCAATAGGTAAGGAACCACAGTGTACAGCCTGTAAGCGTCCATTTCTTGCCTTACAAAATGGACAAGACTCTGAGTTGCCGAGTTAATCCACTGGTCGAGCACGTTCGAAGATCTCTGAAGAGTCGCTTGATCGACTGGAGCGAAAGGCGCTAGTCCCTCAACTTCGAGTCTTTTCGCATTCTGCACGAGGAACCTGTAAGCATTGTACCAAGGCAAGAACACGTCTTTCACCACACCATACACCCCTTCCTTTTTGAACCGCATGGGCTCTGCACGAACAACGGGAGAGTTTATGATGTACAATCTCAATGCATCAGCTCCATAATCATTAATGACCTCATCAGGTGCCGGGTAGTTCTTCAGCCTCTTGCTCATCTTCTTACCGTCCTCAGCCAGCACAAGCCCATTGCAGATCAGGTTCCTGAAAGCAGGCTTTCCGAAAAGCGCGGTTGACAAAACCATAAGAGTGTAGAACCACCCGCGAGTCTGGTCCAGACCCTCGGCCACGAAATGCCCTGGGAAGTTCTTTTCGAATAGCTCCACATTTTCAAAGGGGTAGTGGATATAGGCGTAAGGCATGGACCCGCTCTCGAACCAGCAGTCAAACACATCCTCCACCCGCCGTAAAACGCCAAACTCGGGCCCACGACTAGAAGGGATGGTGATGTGATCAATTTTGTGGCGGTGCAAATCTGTCACTTTTTCGCCCGAGAGTTTTTCCAGTTTCTCAATGGAGTCCATGACCACAATTTCTTCCCCATCCTCACTTATCCATAAAGGGAGAGGGGTCCCCCAGAACCTACTCCGACTGATGGCCCAGTCTCGGGCATTCTCAAGCCAATTGTGAAACCGTTTTTCCTTCACGAAGTCCGGGACCCAGTAAGTCTGCTTGTTGTTCTCCAGCAATTGCTCTTTAATGGTCTCCACAGCCACGAACCAGCTGGGAACTGCCCTGTAAATGAGAGGTGTATCAGACCTCCAGCAGAAGGGGTAGCTGTGGGTGAAGCTTCCCAATTTGACGAGCCTGTCCTTGTCTTTCACAGCCTGGATGATGTCTTTATCGGCATCTTTGACGTACCGCTTGCTAAATTCGACGATTTTCTCAGTAAAACAACCATCATCATCCACTGCCACAATTAGGTTTTCCCCCTTGCTGATTATGCCGTTTTCCAGACAAACACGGTAATCATCCTCACCAAACGCGGGAGCACAATGGACGATTCCAGTACCACTGTCGTCGGTTACATAGTTGTCTGCAACGACTTTGAATGCCACATCAGTGTACTCGTTAAAGTAGTTGAACAAAGGCACGTACTTCTTTCCCACGAGCGAGGCCCCAGTGTACTTGCTAAGAACTTCATATGTATCGACAGTCTTTGCTTTACCACTGGAAGACTTGGGTTTCGAGTTTGAGTTTTCGGAACCACCAACAGCTCCATCAGGCAAGCCTTTCTTAGCCTTTTCAACGGGAAGTTCAGCCAATCGTGATTCCGCAACAATAAAAGTCTTTCCATTGAACTTGTTTCGCACCTTCAAATAGACAAAGTTGGCATTCACACAGAGGGCAAGATTACTAGGCAAGGTCCAAGGGGTTGTGGTCCATGCAACAAAACTTGCACCATCTGGGTCGTCAACTAGAGGAAAGGCCACCATTATTTCAGGGTCAGGAACCTCCTTATAGTTGGAGTTAGCCTCAAAGTTGGACAATGGTGTCTTGCAACCAGTACTGTATGGCATAACCTGCAAAAGAGACAACAGCCATTTAAGACTAGTAGTGACATATGGAAGTACAACTAAATTTGTACTTCTTCAGAGGCTCATCTAAAATAGCCTTACAACAACTCTATCTTTATGTCGAATTTGGTCTATAGATCAGAGACAAATTTTATTTGGAGATAAAACAGTTGAACACCAAAATTGTGAACAAAGGCTGTGGCAGTTAAACCAAAATAGTAATATGTGTCTACCTAAACAGTAGAGCTTAATCACACCACTCTTTCAGAGATGCTTCAAAATTGATACTTTGTAAAATAAACAATTCTCTTCATCCTCTGATCGTCTAAGATCGGCTTGTTTTCCTTTTTCAAGTGTCCCATGTTATGGGTTTTTTCCCTTTTACGCAAAAAATGATATATGCACCCTGAATTACTTTGTCATTAATCCAATCTATAATTTTCAACACTAAAGTTAGTGTAATTATTGAATACAACGCAAGGGCATATGACTAATATAAACAAAAGATATATATTCCCAAGTACAATTATTATTCTTTCTTGATCTATGTGACTTTTCCTTGAAGCATATCATAGGCCGAGAGTACGTATTAGTTGTTAACTTTCTCAAACAATTCTTGATAGCGACTGAATGCTGCCCTATAAATGCCATACAATTACATGAATAATAGCCAAAGGTTCAATGAAATTTATCATGGGGGTCTCTTTCTGATGTGCAACTCTAACAAAACATAATTAGTACTCAAATTCCAGATAGCTTTTGCCATTTCTTGATTGTGCTTTCCCATAATTTATAATCTAACTCATGTTGAAGATGGATTCTAAGCAACCAAAAAATCTGTGCGGGCAATATACATTATAAGCCAATCTTACGTGTGACTTCCTTTGAGTCTTACCTTGCAAAAATGACAATTCATCTATGAAGTTTACACAATATAACCTTGACATGCATGAAGTTGATATATTCCTACACCTATCATACCAAAAACAATCTAGAGTGAAAACTGAACTTAAAATGTAAAATTTAACAAAAATGTATTGACAAATAATATTTAGTACTTAAATTCAGGTGACGTGGAGGCTGCCAACATTCAGTGCCAACATCTATCAAAAAGGTTCAAATAGGTAATCAAGCTTCGATAACAATAAATCACCATATCAAAGTTAAAGACCACAAAAATTATCAACTTATAACTATGTACAAACATCAATTGAAAATAAATTTTGAAAGTGGACATAATATATCAGAATCATATTTCCAGCATACGGATCCATGTGCAGGTTCAACAAACAGGTATACAAAGATTATATAGTGAGGATACACAAAATGATCTTCATATGACAGCAAAAATAAAAGTAGATAAAAGTTGAACTAAGCAACATTAACACTTCAATACCTTGAAACCTTTGTAGACGAGACCCTTCTTGTATAACTGAGAGAATACCCACCATACAGACTCCATAAAATTCAAATCCATGGTCTTATAATCGTTCTTGAAGTCGATCCACCGTCCCATCCTAACCACGATCCTCTCCCACTCGTTCACATACCTCTGCACAATCCCCCTACACTCTTCATTGTAGTTCCCAATCCCCATCCGAATCACATCTTCCCTGCTCTTGATCCCCAAATTGAGATCAATCTCATGCTCCACTGGCAGACCGTGACAATCCCATCCGAATCTCCGGGTCACGTGATGACCAGTCATCGACTGGTACCGGGTCACGATGTCTTTGATAGTTCCGGCCAGGATGTGGCCGTAGTGAGGGAGGCCGGTGGCGAACGGGGGGCCGTCGTAGAAAATGTACTCTGGGAAATCTTTGGTGCGCTCGAGCTGGGTCTTGAAGGCGCCGACATCTTCCCACCATGAGAGGATCTTCTCTTCTTGCGAGGGGAATGAGAAGTCCTTGCCTTCGCAGACGTCGTCCATTGCCAGTTCAATCGCCGACGCAAAAACACGGCGCGGGGATAGGGTTTTGGAGTGTGGCTGCGAAGGGTTCTTTTTCGCTGTGAATGTTAGTTTGTCGTGTATTTTGTTTGGGAATTTTATACCATATATAAGACTTATTTTCATATATACAGAAATTTTATCAATTAAAGAATTTTGAAGGATAAATATTTTCAAGATTACGGATGTTTGTATCTTTTCAAATAACTTCTCCCTTTTATTTAGGCTAATTAAAGTGGAATCAAAACGGATAAAAAAAAATCTTACCAAAAGGCACACCTCCTCCAAAAACCCCGTCTAGTCGTACCTCAATTCCACGCCACCATAGCTTTCTCCACCACTAATGTTGCCATCACTGTCGCTTCACAACAGCCTTTGCTCATGAAATTCAACATCTCGTCCCTCTCGTCGAGCACTCTCCTCAAATTTTTTATGCTTGCCTTTAAATCGGTCTCCACACCCTCAAAATCATCGATTTTTTCTTTTAGATACGTAATCTTCTCGCCTGGAAGGTGTTCTGGGCCACGCTGGACGAAACAAGCCGCAAGATATTAGGCTTGTGCATCGCTGGTGGGTTGGGACTGGGCTTCACGGGATGATGCTGCTGTTGGCCACGCCTGTGCGCGATTGTGGCCTGCCGGCGCCCGCCTGTCCGGCCACCTTGCTGGAACGTCTTCGTCGATCTGGAGTAGTATCCTCTTCTCCTCATGCTGTCACGAGTGCCAGTGACTCACTATTTTGATTACGAGTTGTCCAGCGATTTTGTGGCCGAGTTTGGTTATTATTCGACGAGTTCCCTGTGTTTACAAATCTTTGTATTATCTGATAGTACTTTCTGTTTAATTAACGTTATGTTTAATCCCTTTTCTGAATTGTTTATATGTTGTTTATCTTATGTATAACTATACGGTTAATAATAGAGAATTGTCAGATCATGTTTATCTAATGTATATATACAGTATATCTAAACATATATTTGGTGGTTGGACGAATTTTTTTTTTTTTCGAATTCAAAATGTCGATTAACCAAATTTTTGCTCTACCGAATTTTTTTTATTCCCAATCGGGATCGTAATTTTATTCTACCGAATTCAAATTGTTTATATGTTGTTTATCTTATGTATAACTATACGGTTAATAATAGAGAATTGTCAAGTCATGTTTATCTAATGTATATATAAAGTATATCTAAACATATATTTGATGGTTGGACGAATTTTTCTTTTCGAATTCAAAATGTCGATTAACCGAATTTTATGGTCGGCGAAACGTTCAGAGGTAAAAGTGTTCATGTGTCTTAATGCTTCATTTAAAGCGTGGAATCATTGTAGACTATTATTGTTGTCGATGATACTTTCTTTAGTTCGGCGTATGGAGGTACGACAAGGCCGGGATTTCAGAGGGAGTGTGCTTTGGCAGTGGCGAGATGGACTTTGTTTACGGCCATGTAACTGTGCCGGTGGGGATTTCAGTTCGAATTATCCGAGTTTTGACACTGATTTGATGTTTGGTATGAGAAAGCAAATCTTTGTCAAATAAAATAAATATATTCGTCAATGGCTTGTGTGTGATAATATTTTGTTTATCTACCGTTTATGTTAAGTATAACTTATTATGCTTATGAGTGATCTGACTTTTTTTTGTTTATTTAACGTTTATGTTTTGTATATAAAAATGACGGGGATAAGTAAACAAATACAAGTAATATACTTCAGTTTACAAAAGTATATATCATGTTTCAAGATATATGTAATATATACGCAATATATACTGTTGTTTATATGTTAGCAAACATATCCTTTAGGATATAATTTGTTAAACATCAGATAAACATGATCTGACAGTTCTCTAATATTAACCGTGTAGTTATACATAAGATAAACAATATACATACAGTTCTGAAAATGATATAAAATATAATACACAATTTTGAATGACTGCAGAATTCATATCGAATGTAGTTATACATAAAATAAACAACATATAAACAATTGTGAAACAGGATAAACATAATACATCTCGACATTACGAAAAAAAAAATGAGATTCTAAAAAAATACGACATATGTAAATAACATTAACTAAAAAAAATACATAAACTTCTACCGGCGCAGCTGCCGCCAATCGCACCTCTTTCACACTGCCGGGCCGGGCAACCGTGCACTCATGTCAGGCGAGCATCAACCTTCGAGAGCCTCCGTCAGTCAGGGCCTCGTGCGTTGCGCCGCCGCTCGTAGCCACGCCGAACTGGACCTTAATGGATCCGAAATCGAAAGATAATTTCTAAAAAAGACGAGATGATGGTGTGTGTGTGTGTGAGAGAGAGAGAGAGAGAGAGAGAAAGAGAAAGAAAACGGTAACTTCGGCCGTCGTGGGAGTCGGTTTCTTGAAACCTCTCGGATCTTGAATTTTCTGAAATAAGAGCTTCTTTTGGATGACCTTACGCTTTAGTGCTTGAAATTGAGATGTTCAACGAGATTGGGAGCATGTTAATCTTGCTTCGTTTTCACTGTTGACGGATTTGGCTTCATTTTCCTTCTCTTGGCCAATGAAGATTTATGGAGTCTGTAGTGGTTTTCTTTTGTGTTTAGGGAAGATAAGTTCTTTCAATGTTTCTTGTGAAGATGTTACACGGCAGCCGAGGGTGTGATAGAGAAAAACAATATTTTTTTATTGATTTAGTGTTGTGTGTGGAAGAGGAAAGAGAATATCACTCCTCCCGATTATCATGGAATGAGATAACTACCATTAATTAAATACATAGTTCGTAATTGTGATGAAAAGATGTCCATATCGTATTATTAATATTATTCAGTAAATCAACAGTAAGGGAGGAATTTTCTCATTTTGTTTTAGTAAGTTAGTTTTAAATTGAAATGGGCTTTCAGCTCATGTGGAGTAGCGATCCCACACTGGCCCATTCCATACAAGTTAATGACACTGGACACGTCCAATTTGAATGTACAATTTTAGTCCACTGTCGGGTCATTTATCAGGCCCAGTACCTGATCAACCTCTATATTTTTACTAGTACGTAACCCGTGCGATGCATGGGACATTAGTATTAAATGAGTCATTTCCACATAGCTTGTCCGTTAAGTAGCTCGTGCGATTCACGGAAGATATTAAATTAGTGGACAATAGGGCTTGTCACTATTTTTTTACCTCCTTCATCAACGTCATTTTTTTTGTCGAGACATTAAACCTGAGCCTGATAGCGCTAGCCCGTAAATTAATTAATATATTATCTCACTCACATGTTTATAATAATATAAATTTGATTTCATTATATATGTTTATTCCTTGATATAAGAAAAATAACAATTTTACGTAATCTTGTTACTCGTATAATACTCATATTATTTTATTATAAAATTTATTGTAATATAATATCATTATTATTATTTATACAAGTTATAGATGTAGTTTTCTTCTTTTTTTTGTTTTATGTAATTAAAATATTTAATGTATGTTAATATTATTTATTAATGTAATTAATTTAAATTATGTAAATAAATTTAAAGTAAAACATTTTGTACAAACATTTTACAAAATATACACAAATATTTTTTTAGAATTTAATTTCTTTTATAATAAATAAACATCTTTGAAATTCTATGCAATTATTAAACATCCTCGATATAAATTCGAAATCATACTTGTATTCTATCCAATTATTAATTTCGTCCGATGTTATGGGGAACAAATCATTCGGAAATGTAACAAAATGATAAGGAATTTTAAAATTTAAATTTTAAATGAGACATATTTTTACTTGAATTTTATGTAATTATTATTTTGTCCGATTTTATAGCAAACAATTCATTTAGGATTTTAATGTAACAAATTAATAAAAAATTTTAAGATTTAAATTTAAATTTGAAATGAGACATGTTTTTACTTGGAGTCTATCTATCCGATTCAATTGCAAAACACAAATTAAGGATGGAATTAATGCAGACCGGTTTTTTAGCTATAAAATAGTAATACAAATTAGAAAAATAATAGAAATAAAATGCATTAATTATCTTTTGACTTTTCTTGCTACTAAATTTAATAAATAGGATGGTTTAAAGTACAGATTTTCCATTAAACTTATACTTTACCAAGTTGGGGTATTTTATCCAAAGATGAAAAGTTGACAAACAAAATGAGAAGAAGGCGAGACGCGCAGAAAATTAGAAGAATGGAGCTCAAAGAAAAAAAAAAATAAAAAAACATCACTGATCCAATTTCCACTGTTTTACCCTTTCTGTTGTTTGGTATCAATCACCATGAGTTACTCATCAATATATTAGTTTGTTCATCAGTTTTCCTTTCATTTTTCAGGTTGAATGGTCTTTAAATTTCTAAACGGCAGCATAACAGTACCGCAATTCAATTGCTAATGGTTATGCATTAAGTGATTATGATCTAAGTTTTTGGTTGTGGCGTGAACTGATTGTTTTGTTTCTTCTCGATTTTGATGGCAGTTGCAGTATTTTCTTTTCAGTGGGCATTGGGGACTGACATAATGTCCTGTAAGCGATGCCAGCCAGCTAAATTGAACCGGCAGCATGTAGCCTCGGCATATTAATGGAGAGGTGGGTATATAATCCTAAATTTTGATGTATTGGATCTTGTAAAGAAATCATTATATAATGTTTGTTAAAAATTTGGATTTTTCAACTCATTTTTTCTAGTGTGCTGAAAAAATAGGTGTAGTTGTTTCCTTATTTGTTTTGGATATGTTCTCCATCTTCTTTTACTTTTATTTTGTTGACTCCGTGGTTGGTTAGCTTATTTGGTCTCAAATCTTCACCTTGTAGTTGCAAGTGGCTCGATTTATTGCTGGATTACTTCGGCTGAACAATTTGTTGGAGAACTGGGAACATTTGGTGGATATTATGCTTATTCTAGAATGACAGCAGTAATCATGAGTGGAAGTTACGTTCTTAAGGTAGTGTTGCAATGGGAATATAAATATAAAATATTTTGGTAATTGTTGTATTGTAGTTGCTCTTGCTTATAAGTCCAAAAAGCTGGGGAGATATAACTAATTATGCATTGCAACTGTCGTATATCTCACGGTGCTGGTGGATTTGCATTTGTTCATATTGACATAAAAGAATATATCGGAATAAGATCGAGCAATAAGTGAAAGGCCTTTGTTTTGATTCATTGAATGAATTTCCCATAAATTGATAAACTTTAAACTTAATACTTACCGTTCACTCATATGAAAGTTTGATGGTTGAATGCTGGACGATATTTGACACAGATAACAGATTGCATAGTCATAATAAGTTATAATCAAATTTGGTTGTGATCTTAGCTCTCTTTTCTTATTACGTGATATTCTGCCTTGGAAATGTGGTGGAAATATGTTATTTGTGTTTGGTAGTGGGAAAATGTTATTGCAGTAGGCTTTGAACAGTCTTTACAGCAATCATCCATGATTTAGCAGTTGCCTTTAACCAACACCAGCATTACCATTCTTTATATCATTCAGAAAATTGGGGTTATTTAACTTGTTGATTTTCTTGTTTGTTTATTTTTAATTTTACCTTCGCATGAATGATCTCACACTTTTTGCAACCTGTTATCTTAAAAAAAATTGATTTTCTATTTTGCATGATAGGTATAAGATGGAGGTGGCTAGAGATGAACTTTGCTTAAAACCAGCTTTAAGTGCAGCTGGATGTTTATGCTTCCCAGGTAATGGAGGTTTTATTTAGCTGCATTTATACTCCCATCTCTTCCTTGTTCTTTGGGGATGTTGTAGCTCTCAGCAATGCAATGGTCTTTCTTCTACAATACTGATACTACTTTTGTTCCCCAGTTTGCACTGCAAAATTATGTTCTCTTTATTGTATAAAGTTTTATTAGAGCCCTATCCTATAGTGTGGCTGTTATTTTGCTCAAATTGGTATGAAAATTGGTATCTCAAGTCTTTGAGTTATAAAGTTCTTCCATTTGTGTTCCAACATTTGTCGCTTTTGTTGGGAATGTATTTAGTATGGCTATGTTTGGTTAATAGTTCAATGTAGTTAAGTTTTTTGGTTTTGTATTTTGACTTTAAGAAATGCAAGTGTATAACATTGTCAAGGTTGAACAATCACATTGATTATTATACTAGCTAAGAAATTAAATGCAGAGCAGCGTGGCCTAATAAAATGGTTACTTAGTTCAAAATATGAATATACCGCATTAATAAACACGTAAACGTGTTCGGTTGTTATGGAATGCACACGCTTAATGACGTCAGCCACCTAATTAGTTCATTTATAATGCCCGAGTAAGTCCAGCTAGAAACGTAGTGCTTTTCCGCCTCCATTGCAGAAACTGATGAACGCTCCTGTTTCATAAGTAAATCGGTGATCAAAGAGGCAATAGTTCTAATTTATTTTGTCCATTATGATTACTTTGTTTTGATATTCGTATGGAAATAAGTCATGGTTTATGTTAGTTGATCATCTGTTGTTTCTCGTTTTGGTTGTTATGATTTCTCTAGAGATTGATTGAAAATTTCTTTCCTTGAATGTCTGTGACATCAATGACCTTCGCTTTGCCGAAAGATGTTTCATCTTTACCTTTTCAGGAGAAATTTTACTGCATTGTTTCAGATCTATTGACACGAAGGGGCAGAAAAAGTTTTCTTTATCTGAAAATTATTGTAAGATTGATCATTTATTGATACTCACGTGTGGTGTTTCTTGCACTAATGGCATGCCTCTAAAATTATTTGGAGACATTACATCTCTGGGAATTTGATACTCATTAGATGTAAATGTTCATGCACGATCAGGTTTGGCCCAAGTAATTTGAAGTGAGGTAAAGCTTAGAATTTATTTTGGACTCAGTTTTCTTTTCATTTTGTCCTAATGGATTTGTTAAGCATGAAAGTACTGTTTTGATTAATTTTCACCATTCACGTGGTTGTGGAATAATTTGATTTTTCATCTTGATCCAACTCAATCCAGAGTAGTTATTGTTTTTTTATTCGTGTATCATATTCATCATATCCTTTAATAGTATGGTGAAAATAAATATAACTGAACCGATCATCCCAATCTCACATCATCTATTATATTTTCAACATTACAACAACAACAACAACAACAACATAGCCTTTAGTCCCAAGCAAGTCGGGGTAGGCTAGAGATGAAACCCAGGGGAAACACAAAAAAGACTCAAACCAAAAGGAAGAGATCGAAAGAAAGAAAACAAAAAATAATAATAATAATAATAAAATAAACGGGAGAGAGAGAGAGAGAGAGAGAGAGAGAGAGAGAGAGGAGCAAAAGTCACGGTTCTGGCACGTTGATAGCGAGCCTCCAAGCGCTCCTATCCACCGCTAAATCCTTGGATATATTCCAATCTTTAAGGTCTCTCTTAACCGACTCTTCCCAAGTGAGTTTAGGCCGACCTCTACCTCTCTTAACATCCTCGACCCGCTGTAGAACTCCCCTACGCACCGGTGCATCAGGAGGCCTCCGTTGGACATGTCCGAACCACCTCAACCGATGTTGAACCAATTTCTCCTCAATTGGAGCCACCCCGACCCTATCTCGAAAATTTGCATTCAATTCAGTAAACGTTCAACTGAATGGAAACACCCCTTCACATGGAATACCATTTTGCTTTGCCAAGTACCTCATTCTTGAAAATTCTCTTGTTACAGCTCCCTGCACAAAAACCAGCAACAACCAATATGTTGAAGCCGAAAAACAAAAACAGTCAGCAAGCTAGCAATGTCGACCACTTCGAACGCCTGCTCGATGAATTACTCCTGTCGATACTAAGCCGTTTGGACGACTTGAAACATTTGTTCCCATGTTCTCTGGTCTCAAAGCGGTTTGACTTTACCACATTCTGCGTTCAATCCGTTTCCATTACTCTCTTGAAACTAAAAAAATACGCAATCGTATCAGTCGAGGACATCTATCACATCCCTCATCTGATGCTCGGTTCGCTCGATGAGGAAACCCAACACATGCCCGATTCAAGAGCTCAAGTTCTCTTTATTCCTTCAAAATTTCAAAGAACTCAAATCCATTAACCTGGATACCATATAGCCCGGTTTTTCTCTCGGGCTCCCCATTCATCAAGTGGAAGGCTAAGTACAAAGAAGGCAAGGCTGGGGTCGAGAGCATAGTGTCCCTAGCGGCTAGCTCGATCAGCAAGATAGAAAACGAAGAAGAGTCCAGACTGGAAAACCAGTTTTCGGCTTGTCGATGGCCCACCTAAGGGCCGTTTTCCAGCCTGTCAAGTGCTCCACGGAGTGGATTTTCATGCTGAGCTTGCTCGTGAGGCACCACTGTTTTCTGGAGAGGATTGTGATTAGGGACACTGAAGGGAAGGGAAGTTTGGTGGTGAAGGGAGGGCATTTAAAAGAGTGGAGAGAATACTTGGTCTAGGTGGGCCCACAGGCTGCAAGTTGTTTTATGATGAATAATCCGGTGCCTGAGCTGCGGCTGCCGGTTACTGGGTATGTGCTGAAGGGGGTGTGTTTTATGGTGATTAGGGGCAATGACGAGCAGGACAATGGCGTGGAGCTTGGTGAAGTGATGTACGAGGGGGAGGATGAGGATGAGAAGGTGCTTGGGGAGGCAGTGTATGAGATTGTGAAGAGGCATTTGGGTAAGTTTTTCTGGTTTGTCAAGTTTCCCAATTTTTTTGCAGCATGCTTCGATGCCGTGGTTTTCTGACGCGTGATTTTGT
>BKCP01005960.1:1412327-1431062 GCA_008636005.1 Striga asiatica | reverse complement strand
GTCTTCCTCTGAATTAGAGTTTGTGGGTCACATTCGATTCGGGAAGGGCCCCACGAAAACCGTTATCGAATTTGCGGGGTCCACGAGCATAATATATTTTGACAAAATATATATTAATAAATATCATTAAATTTATAATATAATTTTAGATTGTATTAATTTTTTTCTTTGGTAAAATAACATACTTATTTGGACAAAGCACAAATAAATACAAAAAACTATAATTTAATCTACGACTTAGATTACAAATTGAATTTTTTCTTCAAACATACTTAATATTTAGCAAATACTAGATACATGTTTTAGTAAATAAAATAATATTTATATAAATATTATCATATTTATTTAAATTTTTTACGTTTATTATTGTATGAGTATAATTGTAAAAACTAAATGTGTATAAAGTAATACATCTAATTTAATTATATGCATGCACGTGTTTTTTGAACCTGCGATTGTATTTTGGATTATTGTTGGAACTTGGTGTGCGTTTAGTGCTTTTGGTACGTTTATTTGTGTGTTTGTTGGTTCTTTATGATTTTGCCTAGTGAACGTGGGATTGTGTTTTGGATTGTTATTTGAACTCCGTGTGTGGTCAATGATTTTGGTACATTTTATATTGTGGGTTATTCATGACAATAAATTTATGGAGTCATTCACAACTTTATGTATTGACACGTGTCCAAAGTGTATTTATTGCAGGACACGTGTCAATACACTATTTATGGATAACTATGGATGACTTCATAAGCCGAGCCATTCGATGGTTCCATAGCAAAACCGACTTCCAGGTGTGTATTTTTAGCTTTGGGCATGGAATATCCCTACTGGAGTCATTTCCTGATGATTTGATTTCAGGCGAAACAAATGCTCACATCCCTTTGTTTTCTCATGGCTCTCTCTTCCGTAGAAATGAGACAAATTCAAAAAATATTTTCATGAGATGGACAGCTAGCTTACGATCAATTGGCGATCTATTATTCATATTTTCAGCACGCTAATTCATTTTTCGACAATGTGGAATTTGTATCATCCCTGTCTCTACAAATACAAAACAGGCGAGAATTAGTAATAGTTGCATCCTGTACAGTTGCGAAATGCATTAATAGTGTACCAAGGTAACCTCATTGCGTTTTAATCAACCTATGTAAAATAACTGCAAGCCATACAGTAAAACCAATTTACAGCTCAATAACCATACTTATTGCTGAGACCAGTTTAGTAATGAAAAAAAAAAAGTAGGTAAAACCACTTTCTCGAAGGAGATGAATATGAATATTGATTCTTCCGCGAATATTTTTGTCTGAAACTCGTAGCATAGAGATAATAACAATTCACTACTACACGGCAAAAGCTAGTTAAACCTTACAGTGTCTATCTGTAAAAACAAGTTCTTCCATTGCTATTCATCTGTATATATCAGGGCACTGATGGTTGTATACATATTGAAAGAGCAACTTTCACAAGTTGGTGTTAGAGGCAACACGGTTCTGGGAAATGTTATCAGGTCTTATTGTCAAATTAGACGGGGATTTTACTTGCGTTCTCCTTCAGCTTTTGCTAAAATGTCGATGCATTTCTTCAACAAAGACTTAGCCTGTTCACTTTTTTCCACTTGGCACAGATCAAGAAGCTCAGTAGTAAATGCCAATTCCGTCCAATTGACTGGTGGAATGGCACTGTATTGATTCGTTAATTCCAGGAGGCACTCAGCTGCCGCTATATGGACCTGATAAAGACGACAGCAAATGATAACTTCAGTATTCTAGGTTTAGAGAGGATCATAAAGTGAATGATGTAAAGTAAGATGAATCAAAATACAAATATGGCGTCAGATTGAACTTCTACGCTTCTTAATACAAATATGGCGTCAGATTGAACTTCTACGCTTCTTAATACAAATATGGCGTCAGATTGAACTTCTATTGTTCTTAATACATTTTGATCATTTTGTTATCTCGCCATATAAAACTGAAAACAGGAAAAGATGATACCTTAAAAATGTCGGGTGAATATTTGGTTGAAAAGTTACAGATATGAACTATAAACTAGACCAATTGGTCAAATAGGGCAAAAACAGGAGAATACAAGGCAGGAGCTGATTGATAATGTTGGATGAAAAAAGTCAATTAAAGGTAAACGAAGAAAATTAGGAAAAATATTGTCGAATAACTTACCTGTCCGATTTGTATTGTACGAAAAGTTTTGAGCACTTCAGGCGACACTGAGTAAAATAACTGAAAATTTACAAAATTGCCTAATTAGAGCTCATGAATTTTGTCCTACAGTTTAACCGAAGAACCATGGATAAGCTATTACCTCGTGAATAAAAGTGCCGATTTTGGATTGCATAGAACAATCCTGAGAACTGTTTATACTACTTTTCAACTCTGAGATAAGCTCCTTTATGGAAGAAAACGCCGTCAATTTTACTGTCCAAGGCATGAAAAGCATACATCATGAGTAAAATATCAATAAGCAGTGAAAGTGGTAAGACGGAAATCAAGTAAAAGCACCTGTCCATGGGAAACTAGGAGAGAGAGAATATATATATAAATCAATGAAGTTTTTCTGTTGCTCAATAATATCACCAATGTCAGCCACTTGGATGCAGGCAGTAATGCAACTTAATACTTTATCATGCAAAGCAGCTGGAGCACTGTCACGCTCGTCAGTATCTGCAACAAGAAACCTGTGCTTAGACCAGCTACCTGATTAATCGAATTAGATTATGAATATTCAAATAAATTGGTCAGTACTAAAACTAGGAACGTGAACGAGACACATTTTATCACTTGAGTCCATAACAAATCTCATTGAATCTCATGGGGTATTGATCCCTTAACAGAGAACATGTGAGCACATGATACTCTGACAATGGAAGTCCTGACATCATGCAAATATAATGGAAATGAAGACATAGCATGTCATCTGTAGATAGTCAACTATTTTTAGATGATGTTCAAGCACATTATCAAGATATGGCTACCAGAATTAAGCAGCAGTTAATGAGAGGGAAAAGACAAGGTCTCCATATGGCAGTCTCATCTGTTATATGCATATGAAGTTAGTTATTTGAACAGCAATATAATATTAATAACAAAATATATTTGAGCAGCATGAGTTTATCCAGCATGAAGACCTAAAGCAGCCCCAGGAAACTACTTTCAGTCGATGGTGAAGATAGTACAAGAGTAGCACAACGTAAAAGGATTGAGAAAGACGATGGTGAAGCAATATAACATTAATTTCAAAACTTAACATAATCAACCTGATGCTCAATTCTCATAGGATTTGTCTGTACCTGCTTTAACATCACTTATCAAAGATATTTGAACGGATTTCATAGGACCAAGTGATTTGCCTATCTCCAATAGAGATGGAAAAATCATATTGAAGAATTCTGGTCTGTTGAATGCTTTGATAACCTAAAACAGAAACAAAGAGAATTGAAACTCAACATAAACTAGAGAACAAACCTGAGAAGGTATCATGGACTTAGTGTTTGATGCTTCCATATATACTATATGATGTTATTTCATAGATAAATGATAAACATCTTTCAATAAAACAAACAAGTGCTTGAGTGTGAGATTCAAGTGTAACAATAAAGCTTTTTTTAGTATTGCTACATATGGGGATCCAGATAGATATTTTTCAAATACAATAAGTATGATATTTATACACACACATTGTCCCAAATAGAACAAATCTTATTCATTTATTTATTTGGAAGACAACGCTGAATGTAAAACTTACAATGGATAAAAATCTGAGTTGATAGAGGCAAGCACAGCTATAATCTCTTAGTCATACTTTCAAGATTTTGACAGAACACTTCACAAATTGGGTTTACATAATTGTCCGTTTATTTAAGATAGATAGATGAATATAGAACAATTCCAAGCCAAAGAATAGATAATCAGGATGGCAAAAAGTAGTAGGAACGTATGACAGTATTTAGTACCTGTTCAAGGCAGCAAAAAGCTGCTTCACGATATTTTTGTGCCTTTTTTGTGCATGCTGATGATACAAGGTTCAGTATAGCATTTGGAGCATCAGGATTGGAAGCAGAAATAGCTTCGTGGCACGAGGTACAAAGACTAGACAATGCATTTAATACTGCATCCTTTCCCTGTCGTGTAATGTAGCATTCAATGAATCCATGATACAACTGTTCTAATTTTGTCATTTTTCAAGCAACTAACTTGTAGCTGTAACAAAAAACCAGTGAAGAATACTTGAAATCCGGAAAAATCAGATGAGAACTAGCAGAGAGAAGCTATCACTTGCAATAAGAGAATAATTGAGGTTAAACATCTGTACCCTGCCCCTTTCTCTATAGTAAACCAAAGTTAAATTGTGTGGTTCATGTGGAAATCCCTCAAGAACAATTACATGTTTAAGCATGCACATATCAAGAACAAAAGTATCCAAGCCTCGCATCAGTTTTCCATACAACATCTGACTTACAAGCCTTGCCATGCAATTGTACATATTGTGGACTTTCTAAGTATCCCATCAAACAAATACCAAAGTTTCCTTATAGCATAGACTCATGCATCCAAAAGGTTTCCACATGGAGCACTCTATGCAACAATCATCCATCGTCCTACTTAAGAAAGTCACTACACCATCTCTCTCTCAAACACTTAAGGTTAAGCCCACTACCACCATTCATGGGTATTGCGGTCAAGGATAACCTAGAGTTGATTTTCATTTTAGAATGAACATCATTAAGTCCTCATGGTGCTTATCAACATCCGTTTGCTAGTTTGAATCCATGGCTAGCAGGACAAAAAATTCAATAAGGAGCTTTCTACATTACATACTTTCTGTATTCAGTTTGGAAGGCTTGCTAGATGTTTCATATTCGGTTTCTAATTTCATTCTCCCTTTAGATTAAACCCCTTTAAAGAACAGCGAAATTATCATCCTCTTTTGCAGAAACTAGGAAGTGGCAAGTGTGACCCACGTGATCATTAATTTTTTTTATGATTTAAAAGTTATATTTTTATTGAATTTACACTTAAATTCAAAATTTTTCATTGGTTTAATAAAAGAGGAAACATATATAATAAATTATATAAATATATTGGCACTGAAACATAATCTTTAATGGTATTAATTAAAAGCTATTATTAAAATAACAGTAAATAAATAAATTTGTGATAAAATCCAAAAATGAAATCAATCCATTTTTCAATAATTGTTGATTGCTAACAGAGTCTCATTTATCTATCATTTGTTTGTTTGTTGTCTTTAAAATCATGATCATTGTTATCTATATTGATGTACTCTTGTTATATATTCCTTTAGTCACTTTTGTTTGTAGCGATTAGATTTAACTGCTAATTCAATGCTAATCAATATCTATGTTTTCTTTTATTCTTATCTTTGATATATCTGTGTGGATGATTTAAGACAAAAATAATCATGCATTATAAACACAAATGTAAAATTTTATTTTAACATTTTCTCTTGAGTAAAAAATATATATTCTATTAATAGAAATATTGTTTCTATTTCTAGCTTAATAAGAAAAAAAATTCTGAATAATAATATTTAAGTTCATTTTTAATAATACACATGGTATAAATGTATTTTTATGCTATTATATATTGAATGTATCTTAATTCAAAGCAAACTAACGTTTTGGATATTTTCTCTTGCAATAGTTTTCAACTATTGTACTTAATTTTGGTCGATAACATATGAGGTATGCTTGCAAGCTCAACCTTAATACGTAGAAAAAATTATTTGAAAAATATTAGTAAACCATAACATAATTAAAGATATTTAATATATATATATATATAACAAAATATAAACAACCAATGTGTTTATCGAACATTATTACATATGCACTACTTTTTTTATATGGAAATTCAAACTATCTTAAACATTAAAAAAGAGTTCAATGAATTATAAATCAATGGTTCATTTATGTAATATTTTTATCTTGACATTATAACACGCATTGGTCCGAACAATAATTTTAGATCTTACATGAGCTCATTGGCGAAAGGGATGATGCACCATGTTGATACAATTTTTATCAATTTAATATCTTAAGCTTTCTCAATTTGCATTGACCTAAGGTAGTATAATTTTGTTAATAATGGTTACATTTTCTTTTATTATTATTTTGGCTTTCAAAGAAGTGAAACATTTTTGAATAATATGACATGAGTCATGTTTCATCTTACAAATAACACTGACTATGACATCGAATTGAATGTAAAGCAAGCATATTCATAATTTTCATTTAAATGATTCTAATGATAAGCATTGTGTTATAATTAGATGTATATAATAAATTTATTATTTCATCGCATACTTTTTATTTTATTTTACTTTATTATAATTTTACTTTTTTATTCGTACTAAAATTAAAATGAATGATATATAAATCCAAAACATAATGGTACGGAAAAATATTTATACTATGTGTATTATTGAAATGTGAACTTAAATTATATTATTCAAATTTTAATTATCTCAAAAAGAGAATAAAAGCAAAAACAACCTTATCAACCACAAAGAATATTTATTAACTAATTAACTTAATATTATGAGATAAGTTAAATAATATGACCAAAATATTTTTTATAATAATTTAAAAATTATGTAACCTATTTACATTGTTGGATTATACATTTATTTACCACGTAATTAAATATTTTAAATTAAAATGTTGTTTGTGGATGACATAGTGTTAGTAGATGAGAAGAGAGAGGGGGTAAATGCTAAGTTAGAGACTTGGAGAGATGCGCTTGAAACAAAGGGTTTCAAAATAAGTAGGACCAAAACGGAATATATGGAGTGTAACTTTAGTAATCAAAGGACTAATAATGGGGTAAAAGTTAAAATTGGGTAACACGAATTGAACAAATCTAAAAGTTTTAAATATTTATGATCCATTCTAGAAGATAATGATAACGTAAATAAGGATGTAACACGTAAAATTCAATCAGGTTGGAACAAGTGGAGGAGCGCGTCGATATTTTGTGATTTCAGTGAGTTTGAAATGCAAGTTCTATCGAACAGCCATTCGACCAACTATGCTTTATAGATCCGAGTGTTGGGCTATTAAATATGAAAACGATAAAAAAATGCGAGTGACAGAAATGAGAATGATGAGATGGATGTGTAGGCATACTAGGTTAGATAAGATTATAAATGAAAATATTAGAAATAAAGTTGGGGTAGCACCCGAAGAGGAGAAAATGAGAGAATCACGATTAAGATTATCTGGGCATGTGCGTAGGAGAGACTTCGAGGCACCGGTGAGAAGTGTAGAAACATTAGAATTAAGAACGCAAATTAAAAGGGAGAGGGGTAGACCGAAGAAAAAATTATAAAGAAACAATAAAAAATGATTTAAAATATTTCAATTTGAATAAGGATATGTGCTTTGATCGAGCACGATGGCAACGACATGTGATCCGTATAGCCGACCCCACTTAGTGGAATTTTAACGGCTTGTAGATTGATTGATATTAGTTACACAGGAGGATGATCATATTTTGACTTCTATCATTTCTAAACATACTTGATGCTACTATTTTTCAATTTAATTTTATTGAAGAACAAAATTTTATTGAAAACTAAAGGTTAATAATCGTAATTCCCTAACATTAGGATAATATCACATTAGTGACTTTAGAAATTAATTATAGTTACGGACATCTTTGACAATCCAATTTTTTCAAGAAACAACTCTCTCCATTCTTTTAAGAGAATTATAGATTAGCATTTTCCAGTTGCAAGCATAATCATCTACTCATATGCTTGTGAAAATGTATAAATAAATTTATATTTTTATTATACTTAAGGGTGCTGTCTGACGCACAACATGAAAGGAAATTACTAGTTCACAATTTGAAGATACTTGATAAATGGGCTTGGGTAGAACTCATCCCCAAAAGCTAGCTCAAAGATAAGAGGGTTCTCAACCCATACTTATAGACAATAACAGCCCAAATAACAAATCGATGTGGACAAAGAACTTCTAAAACCTGCCTCTCACCCATTGCATGCCAAACCAAATGGGATGGGTCCAAAACCCAACATCTGGGCTGGGTCTAAACAAACCTATAAATAGGCTTGGGCAGAACTCATCCAAAGGAAGAGGGTGGCCGAACCCACACTTACACACAACAGCCCCGTGACAACTCGATGTGGTACAAAACCTAACTTCTGACAATACTACTACTAATATTTCTAAAGATCCTCAAATGTGCTCATGAAATAGGTTGGCCAAGACATAATTTATTTATTTGGATGAGACTGAATAAGCACTGTTTCAAAAAAATAGTCTAACCTCCCACAAACGCCCCGGAACTTCCTTAATAAGAGAAGTGAGCAAAACATTATGATGTGAAGATAGTGATTCCCCAAGCACTTCACTCAGCTTGCATATTGCCTGCGATGCCTGCACATAGCAGAAAAGCATATATGTAACTGAGGTATCAATAGAAGAAATGGTACAGCAGCACAGGACAACTTCTACATGTCCCGTAAAGAGAAAAAATAAGGAGAAAAAGAAGGAGGCCCAAGAAATACAGAAGACAAAAAAAACATGCCTTCTTTTTACTTGCCCATGAGGATGACAAGAGCCCTTCATTGATAAGAACAACAACTTCTCCCAAGTATAGTTGAAGAGTTATTCGTTCACTGCTCATGTTTTCCTCCCATAATTCCAAATAAAGACTAGATATTGTCTTATCATCCTCAAATCTGCAGAACATTAAAATATATTAGACCTACCTAAAGCATAGATGGAAGCAGGTGAATGAAATATAAATACAAATGGCACAAAGTTAACTAAACAAGTGGGATGAATTCCTCTCATAAAATATTTAAATCGACTAGACCTCCAATCTCTTCAATCTAACCCACTCCTCACACACAAACCATGTGTGGAGTAAAATAGACCCAAGGGAGAATCTTTTATGATCCTGCTAGGAGCAGTCTAATGAGCTGGCTACACCACAGTCACTCAAACACTTGTATGTGTATACATGCAAGTATTTACTCTGCTGTGTGCAGCTACAATATGAACCCATGCAGATGATCCATGAAGGCCGAGTTGATATGAGTTGACTGATGTTATTTCAGAGCAATATCAATCTTGCAACTTCACCTCAAATTTAGGATAACTAGAATCATAATAAGAGAGGAGCAGGTACATTATAGCATTTAGTTCCCACAGAAATGATTGCAAAGAGAAACCTGATTCAGGTAATCAATTGAGAAGAATTAACGATATAACTAAATTATAGAAATATAGTAATTTCCAAGGAATTCTGGGCCTACTGTGCAGATGCTTTTCTCATAGCACTCAAATAAAACATGGACGTCAAGGAAAAGTATAAATGTAGAGAAAGAAAACATAGTAATGAAACAATTATTTCTAACAGGAAAAATAAGTGGGGCTATCATAGTAATGGCAATTAACTAAAAGCTGCATTGAACCTTGAAACAAAAACAACAGGGACTATAATGGCATGATATCCATTTAATGTATCTGCCGCGGTGGAAGCATAGCTTTTCAATAGGATGGCACATGTAATCTGATCATTCTTATCTCCAGAATGCAGATTTGCAGTATCTTCTATCAATTTCTGGGCCTGTGATGGAGCTGCATACTTCAAAACCATTGCACATGCGTTCGCAAAGGCACGCTTGGATGAAGCACTTTTCTCATCCTTCACAACCTGAAGTAAAAGCCTTAATAGCATATTTGTGAATGGCTTGGTGTCAGCACCAACTTTCTGAACAAGCAAACTGATAAAGTTTGCTACACCAACCCTGCAGAATGGTATATAATGATTGTACAAATTAACAATGAGAAAATAATGAACATATTGGACACAACATCATTTAACTCAGAAGGAAATGACAAACTGACTTTTATCCTAACTTTATTTTATTAGACTGATATCCAGCGAATTCAGGCTACTTTGTTCTTTCCACACGTAACCGTATTTCCAAGTTAGTGGTTATAATTATGAGATTTATGAAAATAATGACCAGAAGTATAATTATGGTATTTTATAAAAATAATGACTAGAAAGAAAACATCTAAGACATGAAAAAATAGAAACTCCGCCCATTAATAATCTATATGACACACACCTGGTGTTCAAACCAATGCCAGATCGGATCAGCTGAGCAAGACGAGGCACTAATTTTTCTAGTGTTTGGGAGTCAATAACATCTATGCAGAATTCAAGAGTTTCCCACATTGGAGATCCTTTGGCAATTGAAATTCTCAAGTTCTCAAGTTTTTCAGTCTGTATCCCAACATTTTGCGCATGCAACTAGTAGATAGAAACAAACAATAGTCACATTGTTAGGGAAGAAAAATAGAGAACAGTAATTCCCACAATTCAGTGACCTCCTAAACATGAATGCGCTGAATCAGTGAAAATTTGAGAATAGACAAAACTAGCTAACAAACACACACACACACACACACACACGCACAAGGACCACAGAGAAGTTGAAATAAGTGTCTGATAATAGTAAGATCATTTAAACCTCAACATAATTCATTCCTTGGTCTTCAAGGCTTGACAGGCTTTCCAACATACAACACACTAGATCATCTAAGTATGGACGAATTGCAATTCCTGCACCCTGTAAATATGGTTGAGAAACATCAAACTAGTGAGGGGTAAGGAAAAATAAGGTGAAAATTTTATCTGCCCCATGTTTTGCTTATAATTACCAAAAGAATATAATGATATATCTATACAATTTGGAGTTTGAAGGATAGCTTGATAGTGAAAAAATATATCTAAGTTTATGTTAATTTGTATAAAGAACGTCAACAAAACAAAAGTATAAAAACCGTACAGAAAATAATCAAGTATCGGTATTTGAAAGGAAATCACTTTTCTACGATATAAGAGGTCAGATAGCAGAAGGAAACAACATAGAGGTGAGGGAATTGGCGAGATCATTGTAAAGTGGCCTGCTTCCCATTACGCATTTGGTACAGTGAAATGATACTTATAAAACAAAAGATTACAAGCCTCATATAATTGGAAATTGAAAATTTAGCTAAAAGCACTTTATATGGTACAAGTCTCACGATACATGCCTAAACTGAAGAGATGTCATTAACAAAATTAACAGAACGTAATTTTATAGATTGTATTAAAAAAACTAAAATTTCATCCTAATTGAAACGATTTTACCTTAGCAAGCTTCGTAACCATACCAATGGATGTCTTGCGAATATTATCAACTCTACTCATTATGCCTTCTGTTAGCAGCAAAGGCAAAAGTATAGCCATTGTTTGTCTTGCCTCTGCAACTGGGGTAAGAGAGACGTCACACAACCTCCCACTTAATGAAACCACAGCACGGCATAACCTATCACCAGCATTTCTGACAGTTTCCTTTATGTCATCCATTGCCCGAAAAGCAGCTACCCATATTCTTTTCAAATGCTTCTCCACCTATGACAAGATAGCAAATAACAGTCCTTAAGCGACCAGGCACTCCGTGACCCTTATACCGTGGGAAACTTCAAGCCCGCTAAAAGTAATATGTGTACTTTGAAAAGGTTATGGCCACCATATGTGTAGCAATAGAAACTTCAATGAAGCTATCATTCGAATATATCAATAAATTTATGTAACTAGAATTGTGGTCAGAGGGCTAGGTAATTCCAGTACCTTGCAACATCCATTACATTGTAAAGCAAGGACAGGGAAAATTAGTAAATTACTAAACGCTCTTTTATGGACATAATATAATTATCTAAAAAACATCTTTGTATTAATTTTCATCAGACACGTGTCATGGTATGAGATTTCTTCCATACCATATAATGGTACAAGTAGACAATTGTCAGTTTAAGTTTCTAATTTCTATAGATTTATGTTTTATAATTTAGTCAGAACTTTGATGTGGAAACCATAATCATCGCCCTCTTCAAGTGTCTAGTATAATTCTTTATATTCCTTTTAACCTGGCCAAATTTGCGTCCTTGAAGTATATCGGCAAGGGCAAGGCATGACGCCTCTCTGGAGCGCCAAAGCCTAGATCCACATTGTACCAAGAGATCATCAAAAATGAGGTCCAAATGTTCATCAATGGTCTTCTTTGAATCTGCTATCAATGATTTCCAAATGTGCGCCATTGCATCCTGAAGCAATGTCAAAATCAAATTGAAAACAATCAGAGGAAAATCAAATAACGTAGTGCAAAGGATCTCATGTGGCCCACACACGCAGAGAAAAGAAGAAAAAGAAGACAAACAATCCAAGGCTCTAGATTCACAGGCCAAGAGGAATTTGTAGGAAAAAGCTTTTGAAGTCAAAATAGAGATCAGATAATGTCAGCAACTTGAATTGCCGTTAGGCTCTATGCAGAGTACCGAGAGACCTTACCTGCACATTTTTATCAGGATCATATTGATAGCGAACAAGTCTTGGAACCAATGCACGGATATAAGGTTGTAGAGCATCCCCTGCATGCTTGGCTATTTTAGAAAAACCAAAAGCAGCACCTCTTTTTGAATTTAGAGATGCCTGATAATTGGCTAAATCCATGAATTTGTAAATTAAATCAGGTTGCCCCATCTCATTAGCAAGACTGCAGAGCTCCTTGTACGTGCTCAGTTTTCCTCCACTAGGACTTTCACCAAAGGCACCCTCTTGGAATACTTCAGAATCCTCAACCAGCTGATATATCATCCAAGAAGAAACATATTAAGAGCACAGAGAAAAAATTATATGTGAAGAAAAAGTATGACAACAGAAGGATTTCCAAAACCGTAAGTTCTGACCTTAACTGCCCTTTTCCTCTTCCCAGATCCAGTTAGAGTACCAACAAGTGCATTAACCAAACTTTTCTTTGTAGCATCATCACCAAGTTCATAAACAATACTGAGGCCTTGAGATGCCAACTCTTGTGTAAGTTCATTTTGTTCACCAATGAGGTGTGAGAACGCTTCCTGTATCACAGGATACCACTTTTGGTAACTTTTAAGCACAAAGGAAGTTCATTCTTATAATTTTTAAATTTAGCAGGCAAAAGAATGGGTTATGAAGCCTCTATAAGTTGAGAATTACAGCTTATGACCAAACATTTCCTATATCTTAGTACATAAAATGTTTCTAGTTAGGTTGCATACGGATGTAAGGAATTCTATCTAAGGTTTCAAGGTACAACAATAAATTCATTCAGATTGTTCGGATGATCTCACACAATTTATTTCAGATTTCTAATGTCCTATAATCAGCTAATTTTCACCATTGTAGAGGATTTAATCTTTCTTATATGGAATCGTTTGAAATCCTTTCCTCTAATCTTCCCTTCCAACCCAAATTTTCTTCAACCTGAAACATTTCTGATCAACCTCAAAGTAAAAGGGGAAAAATGAATGATCATATCTGAAGAAAATCTCAAGTAATTAAAGATTCTCAAAAATGCCAGATTCTTTTCCCAACATGATGAAAATGTCCATATGGGAAGTTTAATCGTTGGGGTTAAACTTTAATACTGTAAGAAAACAAATACATCAAAACCCCAAGATTGTGTCATTTCAGGAAAGTGCAACTACACACTAACTGAGAAGTCAGAATATACAAGAATCGCAAACAAAGTCCATGAGAAGCAGTCCGCACGCAACAAGACAGCCAAGCAGTGGGAGCAAGCTCACCACCTCCAGACATAGACAACATTACTAACATTGGTGAGGATCTTAAATATGTAAACTGAAATAGAACACAACACACATCCAATATAGGCATCAGAAAGAACAAACTAAGCAAAAATGAGACTGTATGACTGTATAGAGCGAAAGTTTATACAGAAATTTGTTACTCAAATCGTTTTGTAAAAAATGCTTAGACTTCAATTAAAGCATTTCAGATGCATTTCTTACAATCCTTGATTTGCATTGAGACATTTGAATGTTTTGCACAAATATGGAATCATACACACACCCCACACATAACTGTATACCACAAACCTGGATGTCTGGAAGCAATTTCTGGATGCTTGCATGGTGGCCACAATATATTGTAAGTGAGAGTAACCAGACAGTCCCAGCACAACGCTCCTCTTTTCTTGTACTGTACAATAGGGCATCAAATAGTTTCCTGGTAATAGCATCTCTAACTGTAACATGATAATCTTCAACATTTTGGCCAATTGACGGTAGCCTAGGTAAAGATGAGGACGTGTCTCCCATTAAAAAGTTGGAACTCATAGACAGAGAAGAATAATTAGTTCTTAGTATCAAATCAGCAGTGACAGGAACACCTCCCCATAAAAATGAAAGAGCCTCCCCAGCTGCAAATAAGATGTCCTCAACCTGTCCAAAATTTTCCAGTCAGCTGTATGGCCTAAAACTGAATGGAAAGCTTGGAAGGGGATATAGTAAAACAATGACAATAAGAATCTGTATGAAATGTCAAAGCAATTTCACTCACCTTTGAACGGCAAAGGCTGAAAATCAAATCAAGAGCAACATTTAGATGTGAAACAGATGATTCTTTAACACACATGTGTCCCAATGCGATAACAGTTTTTTGGACTGCTTTGATATCATCACCAGAGAGCAGCTTGCTCAATCTCTCATGTAAGAGGGTACAAGTGGCTACTACAGGTTAAAATAAGAAGAATGGTATTCTCGTTACATTTTTAGACAAGCGTACACCGTCAGTAGCAAACAAAAGAAATAACAATCTTGTATAATCAATCAAGACATATCATTTCACCTGCAGTAGAATCAACAAGCAGTGGAGGCAGTGGAATGCAGATTCCAATATGACCCAGGGCTTGCATTCCCACGGAGGCTAATGTGGCTGATTCTTTATTAATGACGGCAATCAAACATTGCAAAACACTTTGAAGCACGGACTGTGATATCTGGTGAAAACAGAAATGGATAAAAAATCAACAACTTCTCCCCATGAAAAGAACAAATGCAGAAATTCCGTAAGTGAAAAAGGTAACCATACTCAGGAAACTACGTATAGTATCCTACATAGCAAATGCAACGTCAAACAATTCTCCATGTAGTTTTAGATTTACAATTATAGACTTCCCAGGTTTAAACATCCCAAAAACAATACCACATTTTATATGGTTTATATGTACATCCTCCTCGGCAAGAATGAACCAAGCTAACTGCACAATCTATTGCATGAGCTTTTCTCGGATATTCCCCTCATTGAAGGAGTTTTGCATGTTCTGATCTTAACCTCTGCTGGATTCATGTCTTTAAAAATGCCATCTTCTAGGAAAATATGTCATAAACACGAAGAGAAAATATTACTTACAGGAGGAGTATTCATCACACAATTTGCTGTAACATATCCTAAAACACATAGCAGCCCATGTTGTGCTTCAAATCTGCATTGTGGGAAAAGATCAGCCAAGCCAATGATTACTGAAAAATAAAGCTACCAATGTAAGTGCAAGGCAATAACAGAACCTCAATTTTGTCATTCCACTAATTGAAGAAATTATTTCACCAATAAGTTCAGATGAAGAGGATATGGGAAGGGCTGAGGAAGCAATTCCAAGTAAACGTGACATAGCTTCGCGTGTATCAGAGTCCAAATGAGTCAGATACTGTTTAATCCATAGAACTTTTTGGGCATAGCGAGAGGCGATCATCTGTCACCCAGATAAAGTAATCACAGAACAGTTTTTCTATTAATGGTATGCAAATTCAAGAAAATGATTAGAAATATGGTAAAATATGGTGACATGTATTTCTATAGCATGAACTTCATTAAAACCTACCTGCGGAAATTGAGATCCCAAAGTAATTAGTGATTTGGACGCTGATGCATGCAACTCAACAGAACCTTCGTATGCCATACCATGTTCCAACAGTAAACACAACCTTTCAACTGAGTGTAAAATCTCAGAGTTCTCAGCGATGTTATTTTGTGCGACTTCTGTCTCAAAGGACTTCAACAAAAATTTGATCATAGCCACATAAGTCTTAGACGGGAAAAGAAGATTTGTATCTCCTATCCCACCAAAATCAAGAATAGCAGGCTGCTTCTCTAGAATATAAGCCAGCATCTCTGAGAGTTTAGGGTACTCGGGAGAAGAACTTCGGGACAGAGCCCTGCCCTGATCTTCACCAGGAAACAAACCTTCCAACGCCATCTCCCTAAGCCAAGTAAAGAACTATTTACCTCAAGAAAATAACTTAAAGCACTTAAATCTTCATCTGAAAACAAACAGCAATAACAATTTTTGCCGACTCAAGAAGCTGATAAAATAAACTAGAGTGTATAAAAATCATTAGCATCTGTCTTTCTTTTGATGTTTTTAGGCAGTCAGAAAGATACTACAGGGAGAGAATGTGTAACTAAAATTGAAATAATCTGGACAATGTGTCGCTAGCTTCTTGGCATTCATGTGGAGGAAAAGATGGTTAGGGACTATGGCCAACATGAACTACATTCAGATGTGCTATGTCAGTAGCTCCATCAATCTCTAGATAGGCTGCAGGGCGCCTACTTTCTTTAAGAACTCTTTGACGCATTTGGGTCTAAGCCTGCACCATATGCCTATTCGGGGAACTAGGAAGTCAGAGCATGCCAACAAAGATGGTAGAAGAACTTCCAATAATTCTGATATCACCTAGGTTTCAAAACATTCGTCCAACATCCAGAATCCTATACTAGATATTCTGCAGAGAGCTGAAAAAGCATCATGACATAGACATTTAAAGATAAAGATTTTCAATCACAATATTCCTTATAATTTAACTCAAACTTAGTTAACAACAGAATTATAATGATTAATCAAATTATGATTGGGTCCTAATTTACACAGTTACACACCCCTTGATAATTGAAAAAAAAAAAAAGAAATGGATACAATTTGTGTGCTTCGCATGTCAAATATAGAGTGCCTGCACACTAATGCAGAACATGTTATAGCTACCTTATATCCAATTTTGAATCTGCTGCTCCAAGCATACAGATAAACCTGCTCGGACAATGTCTCATATCAAACAAGGAAGTTGCCCATCTCAAAGCACAAAAGCGTACTTCACTTTGTTCCTTGAGAGATAAAGAGCAGAGTGTTATGCTTATAATATTTTGACAAAATAATCAACCACATCAAAAAGCAGTAAAAAAAAACAAAAGAATGTGGTAAATCACTGTAACGCTGTCCACGAGACTATAGCTCCACATACCACTTGAGAGTTTTGTAAGAGAATCAACTCCACATCCTTTAACACCTGTTTGGGGGCATCCTGAGACTCAAAGCAAGTCACCATCAAACCAGAATTTAAGACTCAGACAAAAAAAATAGAATTAAAAGGAGATATTAGTATAATACCTTATAAGCAACAGCAAGAGAATTTGTCGCTTCTTGAACAATAAGGCGGAGATGCTGCCCCTCAAGCTTCAGTGCATCAAAGAGTCGAACAGCAACATCAGTTTTAGCCCTAAGGATGAGAATAGAACCACTCATCACTAGTAACAAGGCAGAAAAACTAGCCAGTACTGTGAAGAATCTGGAAAAAAGTTACCTAAAGAGTTGTGGCATGCGTTGTGCAAGCAACCCAATTGCTTGAAAACAGAAGCTTCTAGTCTCCCTAGCTATGGCATCTGGAGGCATGTCATGATGATAATCAATTAGAGACTGGTCACTGCTGTTTGCTGCTTGTTGACTTACCTTGTATATCTAATGTACTTAATTTATTAGCTTGGGCGGAAAAAGTTATATTATTGTGGGCCTTGCCCCATTAATAGCAGCAGGCATGTAAGTAAGCCTTTCAAATGAATGACCGTTACTAATATTTGATAACTTTTGTTGGCTTAAAGCTGTTCACCATCATAATGTAAATTGTCGAACTCTGGTTTAGTGAAATCTACAATATGATACATATTGCTGCATTGCTTTTTATAGCCTCAACTCAAACATACTCAATATGGACGAGAATCAACATGTAATTCTAAATATTTTTGCCACTGCAGGGGACTCTTTAAGTCTGGAACAGCTATAGAGTAACTTACCTGAATCCTGCGAGGAGAAATTATCAAGCGTTTTTAAAATTCCAGTAAGTATAACAGGGCCCATAAGCTTCAATTGTTCCATTTTTGCCTGCACACGCGAAAAAAAAGGGTGGATCAAGTTGTGGACTGTAGTATTGCCTACGAGATATGCCAAAAAGTATCATATACTGATTCACTAGTTGGGATGGTGAAATGAAACGGAAATCAATTCATCTGTCCTCCATCGAGAAACACAATTTTCCGCACATTTCGTCTTTTTACATAACATAGAAATCACACTTGGAAATGGTGGATAAATATAGAAATGATCTTTCCACCATGTTCAGCTTCAGGTCTGTAAGAGATATATGTAATCTTTAAAAAATCCTAGCTTCAATTAAGAAAAGTGGAAATAGTTGAATTAACTTTTGAAACATGGTGAACAAAATAGAAACTTCTGGAGAAAGAGACTGTTACAATCAACCATACTATTATGCACCAATATACCACTAGCCCTTCCCTCTTTTTTGTTTCTTTTTTCTTGATAGGTAAACATTTATCCTCTTGATGCATTCTTAATTGATGAATACCCATATGAGAAGTAATTACAACCATCAATCCAAACTACAATCAACTCACATGTTTAAAGACCCAAACTGTAAATTCCATCCCCAACTGCTTCAACCTGGAGGTAGCATCAACTCCTGAATCAGCATAGTATGAGCATTTAAAC
>BKCP01005960.1:1390364-1411004 GCA_008636005.1 Striga asiatica | reverse complement strand
AATACATATTTCATGCTTCTATGGATCATACCTTTCTGTTGCGTAACACATCACCGCTCACTGCATGTTTTCCAGTAACACGTTCAGTTTGAATATTTGAAAGCCCAGCTGGGGGTCTTCCACTGCAAAGACAGATTTCATTGTTACTTCTCTGAGATAGAATTCAAATTGCAAGCAAATCATGATAAAATGGATCAAGTGATATGAACCAGACTATAATCTAACCTCTGAGAGGAGGATGGCTGATACAAAATTGCATGAAGACAAAATTCCAGAAATATCTCGCAGTCTTTAGAACCAACTAATTGCTTATACTTTTCCAGCACTTCATTTCTAACTTGAGATGCATGGCACTCACCAATTACCTAAACCCAAGGGAGTTAGAGGTGTCAGTCCCTCCAACAACTTAAGAGGTGCCAACAAAACTTTATGTGGCTGGCTGTAAACAGGTATAATGTTCCCCAAGGGCTCTTTTATGAAGCTTTTGACAAAAGACTCTTTCTAGACACAACCAGCTTGCAAAAATTTTAGGTTATATTTCCAATTCCATAAATGGACTCAAAAATTATACAAGGATCACCATCATTCCCTTATTATAAGCTACATAATATATGAAATAATTACAAAATAGCAGGCATGTATTAACTACCAGAATTCATGTCTATCCCCCTAACCTCTTTTACACAAAATAGTATTCAGCTAAAAGAACCCAAGTTTACATGAAGACGCGTAGAAGTAGGACAAAGGGAACAAGAATAGATGAAACGAAAGCAGTAACCCAAATGCAAAGGGAAAAACTAAAATGAATTGCTTAACTAGTACATGTGAAATTCTGGTTTAGAAAATCAATGGAAATGGAAAGCTCTATTATCTTGAAGAGCAAACAACACTTAAGTGTCGTCAAGCTCTTAGCTGTCTGGTAGTTTGATCCACGATAATCACATGCACTTTGTAACCTATATATTCAAAGTGCAAGCTTGGGGAAATACTGCTTGGTGCAGCTGTTCATACCACAAAGAGAAGACAAGAAAGTTTGTTATTTTACCCTGAAGTCCATAATTTATCATAATTGCTCATTAAATCCAATATTTTGTTGATAAATTTGAATATCTTTGTTTATTTATTTTGTCCCATTATTCTATATTTTAATGTCTTCAAATAGTACCTTTAGTGACTATCAAGCACGTGGAAATCCGTTTAATCCTAGAATTATAGAAATGATATACACTTGTGGTGCTCCTAGATTGATATGTCTGCTGAAGACGGCCACAAGAGCAGATTCTACACTGAGACCTCATTGACTTCTTCCACATTTAAATCTAAACAAAACTCAACAGAAGTATTTTTTATTTCGTGTTGAATTTCTTATAAAATTTGGAGTTTAATAGATAATCTGATGCTTCTCGTGGCATAACTATACTTCTTGACAACTATATTGGTAATTATACAAGTAGATCAATGGCCAGAAAGTGATAGCCAGCAGAATCATTGCAGATGTAAAAAGGTTTTCAAGAATCAGACTCACAGGAACCTCACAAGAATATATCAAAATAAAATTGTAAAGGTTACCTTTAATACAATTCTGAGTAATATATCTTGATGTTGAGGAGGGATCTTCGAAATGTTGGCTAGAAAGACGGGAGCTAATACTTGTTTCTCCTGCAGTATCATCCCAATGCCAAGTGAAAGGTGTTTACTTACAAAGGTGAACTATTAATTAAGAAAATAGAAAATTGCAAAGTTAGACCTGTAGAAGTAGGCAGTTGAAAAATAGGTCCAATTATTTTATTCGCAAAATTAAACCCAAGTTTTGGTTTCATGCAAATAAGGTCCAGCCGTTAGTATAACCATTAGTCACAAAGGGACCTTGTTTGCACCTTTTGGATCAGTTTCTCGTAAACGGACCTGCTTTTGTAACTCAATCAATTGCATAGGACCAATTTTGAACTGTCCCACTAAAATTATTTCGAGTCTTAACAATCATTCCATCAGCTTATGATGTTAGAATCTTATGTTTTCACTAATTAGCAGGCCTCTTATCAACAAAGTGTTGATGCCATGTCATAGTTGATTTGCTTAAAATTTATATGTTGTACTCAAAATTGGCACCAAAAGATTGGCAGTCGCAGATTTGGTCCCACAACGTCCACCACTCCACCTGTAATTTCATTGTTAATTTTTTGAACAGTGTAGGGCCGCATTTGCAACAACTAGAGGTATTTTTCTTAAAACAATTATTACGGCCAAATAGACATTTTATGGGACTACCTTTGCAACTCGGTTAATCCTATAGGACCAATGTTGCAACTTTCTCACTAACAAATATATACCTCTTCATGCACTCGATCAATCGCCATCTCAATGTATACGATGCAGAAGTTCCTAACCATAGGAGCAGAACCAGATTCTATGTACAATTGCCATAGGTCAGATAAAGGCAGACCAATTGCTTGTTGGTGTTTCACTCTCTTGTTCACATGACTCAGGATTTCAATAACCTAAACAGGGAAGTAAAATTCAAATCTTAGGAAAGAGCATCTAACAAGCCAAGAAATATGACGAGATATATCATATAAGCATGGAAGTAAGATCCAAATCTTAGGAAAGAGCATCTAACGGGCCATATGAATAACATTTGATATTTGATTAGACTTTAAAAAAATAACAGAGATGAAAAGGGGCTCAATTGAACCATGTGCAGCATGCTAACAGTTTGACTTATCAACAGTAACTTCACACGATCAATCCAAACAAAATACTTAAAAAAAATAGCAGCAAGTTCGATTGCTATGCCGTAATACATCCAAAATTGAACTTGCGAGAAAAATGGTGGTGCTAGAATGACCCAAAACACATAAGAAAATCAAGCATAACGGCTCAAAATAGGCTGCAAAAATTACTTTATTTCGTAGAGAGGTGGAGGCAGCCGCGAGGGCGGCAATGGAGAGAGGGAGAATCCTTGCGAGCAAGTCCTGAAGCTTGGAGTCGTCGCATAGTGCCAATCGGGTCAACATTCTGTCCAGAAGCTCCTCTTTCTCTTCATCGGACTTTCCATCTAGCGCCGACGACCAGGAGCGGGCGACGGAGGTGGAGGACCCAGCCATGGTTCTTTGCTTCGCGGTGGCCGACTGTGTTCAGCTAGTGTTTCTCCTGCTATGATTTTTTTTTTTTTTCGGTTGTTCTTTTCTTGAGAAAGAAGTAGATGTAAACAAATTGTATTCATTTCGGTTCAATTTGGATTTCAAGTGTTTAACGATATGTTCAGACTTTTTAAGATTTAAAATAAGATTAAGATTTTTAGAGTTGGAAGAATAATGTGGTCTTATTAAGTTTGATTTTGAGATAAGATTTGAGGTGAGAGTTTGTATAAGGTTTTTCACTTTTGTCTTTATAAATCCCATCAAATTTTAAAAAGTCCGTAATAAATTCTAATCTCAAATAAGTTAAATACTTCATGATTTTGTAAGACTTTTTAAATACTACATGATTTTTAAAAGTTTTAACAAATTTAAACTGAATACACTTAACAAGTCATTAGAAATCTCAACTGAATACACCCACTTAATTTAGACTTTTCGACTTTTAAAAATCTCGAGTTATTCATTCATTTGAGATTTTAAACATTACAAAATCATTAAGTATTTAACTTATTTGAGAGTAAGAGCGTACTTGGATACAAAAGTTCTCGCTAAAATTAATTTATTTGGTTAACCAGAGTTAATTTGAAAACAAAATAGTATGGTTAATTGTTGGTGGGATTTTAAATATATATATATATTAAAATAATATTTAAAAAGTAAGTTGATTTGATGTAAAAGTATGAGAGATTTGATGTGAAGTGATTAGTTAAAATTATGTGAATTTATGAATATTGATTGAGTAGATGTGATTGTAAGAATGATTGACTGGTATTTTATTTAATTATATTGATAATATTGAAAATAGTAGAGTTTAATTAAAGTTGTGTTAGATTTTGAGTTTGATTGAGTATGGAATGAAAGTTTATATGATCAAGGATGCCTTAAGGGGGTATATTCGTTTTAGATTTCGAATGACAGTTTTAGACTTTTTGAGATTTGAGACATTTTAAGATTTCATATTTACGAGGAATCTGTAAAATCTTAAGTCCGGAGATGAGATTTTGTATACGTTTTTTTCTTTAGAAATCCACGCAAAACAGGTCTTAACAAATCATAGTCTCAAATATGTTAAATACCTTAGGATTTTGTAAGGGGTGCTTTCTTTTGGGATTTTAAGCGATATTTTCAAACTTTTTAAAATGTGAGACTTTTTAGGATTTTTAAATTTATGAGGAATTCTATGATATCTTAAGTCTAGAGGTATGATTTGAAGTGGATTCCATATATGACTTTTCTTTTGAAATCGCTGCCTTACATAGAACCATCCAGGCAGGCCCTTGGCCTTGAGCAAGCTCCTCGTCGTTGCTACCATCGTGCCATTTCAGCGTTCAGCGACACTGTTTTGCTGCGGGCTATAGCACGCCCTCAGGTGCACAGTAGCCCACAAACTCGGTCGTGGTGAACTCGTCCCCGCGATCAGTGCGGAGCGCCTTCTGTTTGGCATCACACTCGTCTGTCGCCACACTTGAACCTCCTTGATGGCTTCCGCAGCACTATCCGTTGATGGAATCGCGGCTACCCACATGTATCTGCTGAAGTCATCCACCATCAGCAGAAAGTACTTGTTTCCTCTAGGTGTCATTGGCATAATGGGGTCGCACAAGTCACCATGCACCAGCTCGAGACGCTGTTGTGCACAGTACTATTCTTGCATCTGGAACAAAGTCCGCTTCTTCTTCTCGGCTTGGCACGCGTCGCACAGCTGGTCGACCTGCCCAATCATAGGAAGGCCATGCATTAGCTCCGTCTGAGCCAGCTTCTTGGGTGTTGCCATATTGACTTGGACGAAGCGCTTATGCCAGTGCCACGCCATCTCGTTGTTGTAGCAAATTATTTTATTACCGAGTATCAAATCGAATGATCCGTTCCCCGGGTTGATCTCTCGAGGAGGGCGGTTCGGAATCTAGAATTGGTATCGATCACACACGAAAACAAAATAAGTCCTAAACAATCTAATCACAATTAGGGTTTGAACTATCAACTAGGAAATAACATAAAATGCATAAAACATAAATTAACTCAAAATCATGAAACAAACAATGATAAAGAAGCTAGGGAATCGGAGATTTTTGTTTCGGTTTGAATTGCAGTTAACGGGCAAGTGATTGTTCGGTTAAATGATTCGAATAACCTACTCGTTCAGAGATTAATCTTTAATAACTTTTCGTAACAAGAGAACAAACGCGAACGGCAAATTAACGATTCGTTTAACACCTAGGCAATACAGTTACGAACAATCCTAGTTTATACGAGCTTAGATCGATCGGCTCCTCCCTTTTTGGTTCTAAGAGCCGATTAAATTATCCTAGAAGATGGTTAATCAACTACTCCATTTAGAATTAACAACATCACGCGAGAACGAATCAAATTCAATTGAAAATCAATTGAAGATTGAAATGTCACCCTTCAACAATTCTTAACATTCAAGCATAATCATCGAAAACCCTATTTAAGAATAACACGTATGAATTAAACAATCAACGAACACAATAATCACAAACGAAACCAAAACATCATCCCATATCCCTAGCAATTGGGTTTAGCCACTCACTTTCAATTCAACACCATCAACCACAACAATCAAAGCAATCATATTCATGGATTAAATGAATAGAAAACTTACGATTAAAACGGAATTAAGAATTGAATCTGAAATACATGATTAATCCAAAAGTAATGAAGAAATCTAAGTGAAAAACAACATCAAGATAGTATTCTTGAGGTAAGAGAAAGGGAAAAACAGGTTTTTGGGGGATTTTTTTAGGTCTGGGAACGAGTCCCAATGCAAAGTACTCGAAAAAACGAACAAAATCTAGCTTTTACAAATCTGGTCGCGACCTCCGCGGCCGCGGGAAGCTCCGAGGCCGTGAGAGTTCAGCTGCAGAAGGGCTCCGCGGCCGTGGGAATCCTCCGCTGCCCGCGGTGAAGAAAACTGGGCTGCTGCGTGCAACTTTACGTTTCGGGCTCATTTGAGCTCATTCGAACTCAAAATTGAGTTCCGTTTCCTCCTACGCGTCGCTAACGAACCAATATATCCAATTATGCTCTCGAACCCAATTTTTACTAAAGAGAAAATTTGCCCGAAGCTCCCGACCTACACATCAAAAATAACAAAACACGAAGAAAACTGGAAAAACAAACGAAAAAACACCTAAAGACTCAAAATGAAGGAAAACACATAATAAAACACGAAACGAACTAAAAAAGAAAGAAACAACCTACAACGGGAGAAAAAAAAAACAAAACAAGCATGAAAAATGTAACAAAAATGGGACAAACACTCGTCGTTGCGCCAGCACACCACCAAGCACGATGGACGCGCCACCTTAATACAGAGCTCGTATTGGCAGTTGGTTGCCCGCATCACCTTCGCCAACAGCTATCCACGGGGCTCCCCAATCTTTAACACCCTGTCATTGATGTTGACCTTGTAGCTACTCTCGTCTAGCTGTCCGAGGTTGATTATGTTCGTCGTCGATCAAGAAATGAAGTAGATATTGAAGAACAACTAGAGCTTGTTGTTTTTGCACGTGAACATGACGGTGCCCCAGCCCTCGATCCACACCATTGAGTCATCACTGAACCGCATAGTGATGAGCACTGTCGTGTCTAGCTTTGAGAATGCGGCCGCATATCCAAACATGTGGTTGGTGGCGCCAATGTCTGGTACCTAGATCTCAGCCTCCCGCTTCTTTTCCTTGTAGAGGTGGGCAAACACTTTCGCCTCGCGAATCTTGATTGGGGCGCTCAATCCCATCGGCGTCTCTCCAGACCCGCAACTGCCCTAGAGTATTAACGAGGTGAGCACCTACACCTTGGTCGGCAATGCACCCTTGGAGGTTGGTGGCGGAGATGAGGGCAGAGAGGGGAGGACTTCACGAGCATGACCGACACCTCATCCTCATTCTCTGCCACATGGGCCTGTATCTTCTTTGGCTTCATCTAAAAATACACGGGCCCAATTGCCCTTCTTCCTACAATGTCTGCATTCGTCACTGCACGGGCCGGTGTGAATTTGACGATCCATCAGACAACGAACCTCCTCGACTACGCCTGCCTCCTCCGTTTGCACTGCCACTGGAATGGTTCTCCACCTCGCGCTTCTTTCAACACACGTCCCATTCCTCCTCCGCAAGGTACAATTTTCCCTTGTGCTGCAGCGACGTCAGAGCTTATTCATACCCTTCCTCTGTTGGGTTCTATTAGGAACGTCGGCTATGTGCACATTCAAATCTATTGAAAAATAAATCTTAACGCAACAGAATCTATAGTTAGGATTAGGACTTACGGTTTAAAATTTTTGCTGACTCTGAGACGTTTTTGATTTCATCTGTAGGAGATCATCTGAATCGCAGAGTTCGTTAGGCAGCTGGACTTGGCTTCATTAATGCATTTTCGGTTGCTCGTCGGTTTGTCTCGGACCTTCGCTAAATTAAACGGACTCCTCGGACCGCTCGAGAACCGCCTTGGGCACGAATCGAGGCTTCTGGACCGAGTTCAACCGGTTTGGTGCGAGCTGGACCGAACTGGAGCTGCCTGGGCTTGCTGGACTGCATCTGGGCCACTTTCCAAGTTGCTCGGCCGCGCTAGTGCTGTTGGGCCACGGAGACTCGCGCACATGGGCCGAGAAGACGCGATGTGAAGGTTGGGCCACGCTGGGCTTCACGCGGGCTAGAATCAGACCTACACGTGGGCTGGGATGCAGGTCGCGCAGGCTGAAGACTGAGAGGAAGATCGGGCCGCGCGGGCTGAGATGCGAGCCGCACAACCCGCGCGCTTCTCTTTCTCACTGGTGGGCTCGCGCGAGGTTGGGCTGCGCCTACTGGGCTGAAGACTGCTGCTGGGCTTCTTCAGGGACGGGCCGCACACTGCTTGAATCCTCATCTGCTTGGGCTGATGGTTGGATCTCGCGAAGTGGACTGGGCCGCGTGTGCTGGACTACGTGGCCGCGGACAACATGCAAGAATTGGACCTGGGGTGCTGGGAAAATTCCGGCGAGTTGCCGGTGGTCGCTGGAGTCTATAGTCTTCTAGAAGACTCTATAGTCTTCTAACCCTAGGTAATATTCTAGAAAGAATATTCCTCTCTTTAGGAAATTTTAATTATGGAATATAATTAATTTCTAATTCTTAAATAGAATTAAATAATAAAACATTCCACTAGAGTAATATTATTGCTCTCCCCATTTAGCTCCAATTTATTCAATAAATTCGAACCTCCACCTGATTAATAAATATTAATCTTATTGATCGATTTATCTCTTTATGTTTAAGATATAACATTCGTTGATTAATTAAATTACTGACAAATTAATTAATCAACTTTTTATTCATTCCGAAACTAGTACCACTCATATCCTTAATCAGTATGCCGAATACACATCCGCCTGCAGGGCTTGACATAATATTTCTTCATGAGCTCATTTCGGGGACGTCAACAACCCAGCGCACTGGGACATAGTGACCGTAAATAATTTATAACAGTGCATCATATAAACATCATCATTTACCAAAATACCGAGTATGTCATCCTAGAAAAATAGGAATCACCCATAGTAAATCAAATAAATAAGTAATGAATATATATGACCATTTTATATTATTTTACAGCTTAAGAGTACGCATCAATTACTGAAGGTCTAGATTATAACTACGATCAGTAAATCTTATAATCTTATCCTTTCGCGGTAATGTTTAATACTTAACATAAGTACTAGTGCAATCCTTCAGTCAAAGATCAACTGAATCAAGACTACACTACAGTCTTTTTCCAACAGGAGTCTCACTGCCTGTCTGGACTGTGAACAATTAGTTTATATTTTACAAGAAACCGATAGTATGATCTTTCTGTTCAATGCGACGAACCATACTATCTATAATGTAAAATAAAGAAATTATGATTGCATAAATAAATAAACTGCAACATAAATACTTTGACTAAAACATGATTGCCAGATCAAAATGGAATTGTAAATATCTGAAAGCCAAGCTTTTACAGCATATCCTAAAATCCGCCCTCACCTTCAGTCGCCCCTTAGTTTGGTGATCGTCATGTTCGACAAGTCAAATAGTGTCTTGATCGTAATTGAGATCTTCTTGAACGGAGGTGGCATGGTGCGAAGTATTTTCGCAACGATCTCGCTCTCAGTCAATTCTGCGCCAGTGTGGCGAGGTGTGCCGCCATGCCGTTCAGGCACAACGCATATTCCTCGACAATTTTTTTGTCTTCAAAAGCTTCAAGGTCAAATATTCAACATAGCTGCTGCACTGTCGACCTCCTGACGCGGTCTTCCCTAACCTTCATGGTCGCGATCACGTCCCAGCTTCCCAGGCCTCCATTGTCATCTATTTTTGGCAACCGTTGGCACCATCTTTGGTGGCACCGCGTGACATTATGAAATTTTATATAGGAATTGAATAAGAGTAAATTGATGAAAACATATGAGATGACTTATAAAAGAGAATTATAATGCACAAAATAAAATACGAACATGTAAAAGTAAAATCCTAATTTAACGAGCGAGCATCAAGATAGATTGACAAAGTATAATAAAGCAAAAGGTAAAGTCCTTATCTAGTCCTAATCTAAAGAGCGACTATCAAGATATATTGAATAAACAATTGTAAATCAAAGGCAAATGAAGAGCCCACCTTCCTCATTTTTCCTTTTCAACACATGTACAATAAAGATAGATTGAATAAAGCATTATAAAATAAAGATAGAAATAAAGAAATATAAATGAAAGGCAAAAGAATGACCCCACTTTTCTTATTTTTTTCCTTTTTAACACAAGCCCTAGCCTTCAGTTTGACCTTCATCAGAAAGCCAAGTCAGAGTAATTGGTCTTGGTAAGAATGGGATAGCTATTCCCACCACTCACCTCACGGATCACTTACTGGATCACAACGCCGTCCTTTGAAAAGCCTTTGGTGTTCTTCTTCCCACTCATGATCCCAGGTACGAGTAGCTCTGGTACCATTTATTAGAAACTCACCAGAGAGACAACACTCAGTTGTCGGCGAGATCACGACCAAAACACAAGGCACAAAAGAAGACTCATGCGAACACAAAAGAACACAATCTGGTTCGGTGTTGTATAATTGATAACTTTCCTTGTGCTATTCTATTAGTTAAATCGAGGAATACATGGAGCTAAATAATGCCTACAAATCAAGATTACAAGAAAACTATAATCATGTCAATATTCACAACTAAAGAACCTAAGGAAAACAAATAAAAAATTTACTTGCACAAGGAATATATCCTCAAATAAAATATTTCCTACATTACTAGGATATATATGTGCAATACACAGCTCCCTGTGGGCCCACATCACTGATCTTGATTTTTTCAAGCAGGACCATTTGTGGACAACAAGATTCTCAAACGTTAATGTCCAAACTCTTCTACTACAAAGAACCAGATTTTAACGTTGAGGATGGAATTATTTGTATGTTGCCGTTGGTATCATTGGAAGGGAAACGTTAAAAATATGAAGGAGACAGTTGAAGAGTTGAAGAAAATTGCATTGTTTGGGTTACATATTGGGAAACACTGTTGGTGAACTTCGGACATAAGGTTGGTGAATTCATTTCCTCATTTGCTAGCTGAAACATATGTATTCATGCAAAATAAAAGGGTGCTCGAGATTGATTTTTTTTTTTTTTTTTNTTTTCTCTTAGTTGGATATATCCTGGACCATACGATGCTCAGACTCAAATTAATAAGTTAACATGTATATAAGTTTTGATATTGTGAAGTTATTTTGTCACGCATATAGTAATGGATTGACATGATGATATCTTAAAGCTCAACGTGCATGTGTTAGACCATAAGTCTCTGAGCTGATAGCTATAACAAACGCTCTTGCATTTCTCCTGGAAAAAAAATTAGGAAAAGAAAAAACTAGTTTTGATCAAGCGTAACTAGTTTGACACAATTGTTTTATACGCTCAAACCATAGTACGACCTGCTATATATTTTATCTTTTCTATATAAAACATATAACCTCGAAGTAGTTGCATTGATTACGTATAAATTTTGATATATTGGAAAGGTATTAACCACAATAATAAAATATTCAGCGGTATATCTAATGGTACTACTATGCCCGTTAAATTTCTCTCTATGTAAAAAAAGAAGCTTATATTTCGAGTCATTATGATAAATTTTTAATTTTTATTTATTTATTTTTTTGGTTAATTCCATCTGATAGGGTTTCAAAAATCTAAAAAAGTTTGTTAGAACTATTGGAAGGAGGATGTGTTTGCCTACTTTATTAACTCAGAATTGTACTAGTCAAACAGTTTGGGTGGACAAATGACGAGTTGGAAGTCGTACATTTTAATGCATGAGTCTGAGGATAAGGATTGTTCCACATCCGATGGCACAACTCCTGAATCAAGATCTAATGCATTTGAGAGAATTCGGTTGTTTCATCGAGAATCTATGGAATGCAAGTCATGTGAGATTATGTTTAGTTTTATTACGGATGAAATTGGCAGAACATAGCATAAGTAAAGTCTAAGAAAGAAGATTGTTTGCAGCTTGTAGTCTTAAAAAGATAATAATTCATTATTTCTGATGTACAGTAGGAGCATTGGAAATTGTATGGTATATTTCTGAAATGCTCAAGTCCTCTAGAGGATGGAGATAATTCCCGAACCAAAGTTTTGTGCGACTGAGAAGACCCAACTATTTCATCGAGAATCTACAAATAGAAAACATTCCAACATATGAGAATTTTATATTATTTTTTCTTTGGATGAATAAGACAAATGTGTGTGTTCTCAAGTATTACATAGCCGTGATTACTCGTTGAGTATTGTTTTATGTTGCATGTGGATGCATCTTTTTTACCTTGATGAATTACGTCATTCAACACACTTCAACCAGCATCCGAGCTAGAAGAAGGAGGTTTCGGTGGGCCAATATACCCAATTTTTCTTGAAGTTGAAGGTCAATATATGTGTTCGAACTTTGATGCCCGATTGTGTATGTTACCGGTGCTGAGGACTGTCAATGGAATTGTTTCTTGATGATGAAAGTAAAATCTATAACAAAAAATTGATGATTTTATTAAAACTTGAATTTGTTGCCTGTAAATGTTGTCTAGTGAAATAATTTATATATCAATTCGTGAATAATATTGATATGCAATGTTGTATAACATGAGTTAGAAAAATTTACTATAGTTTAATGAACCTCATTAACACACGAATACCAAGCTATTGTGATTTAAAATTTATCATGGTCCATTGTCTAATATATGTAATTAGTGTCATTTAAATAATCCTAATTGGTTATAATTAATGAATCTACAAAATTTGTATAAAAAAATCACGTAAAAAATATCAATTACATATCTCATAGTATGTATTAACCATACATATCTCTTGTACACCACATCCGTATAATTAATAAAAATAAATAAATAAAAACAAAAAACAATAAAAGATCAACTAAATTAAAAAATTACGAAAACCAAGAAAATCCATTGCAATCCAACTCCAACCCCAAACAGCCTGGTTAAAGCCACCAAAGAAAGAGAATCGGACGCCTCATTACTCCCGCTCTCCCCATCACCATCATCGCTCACATCCCTAGGATGGTCGAAATTCGACGGGACCAACGTGTCCGGAGCTGACTCCTCGTCGTCTCCCGACTGCGGGCTTATAGGGCCCGGCGAGCCTCCGGTCGGACCTCCGAGCCCAGGCGGGAGCCCCTGGCCGCGCGCCACTCGGATCTCGAGCCGCTGCCCGTTGCGGCACTGCTCCCCGTCGTAGTCGCTGGAGAAGAAGTATGTGGGGCCCACGCGGACGAGCGGTACGGGGACAGTCACTGGGTAGGGTGTGGTGGAGGAAGGGTCGGCCGATGACCACTCGATGGTGTTGTTGTCGAGGCCGTCTGAAGAGTCGCACGAGTTGTACGTTGTGAGGTTGTACGTTTGGATCACCGAGTGGTTGTTGTCCGTGTTGAAAACTGCGTGTAATTCAATTGTTATATGCTATGTTACACATTGTTTTGTTTCAGAATTTGTTTGCTTTTGTTTGTCCAATTAAAATTTATTTCATTTAAACGAAAAATGAAACAAAGAATTTCCATAAAAAAAATTGGTATTCATTTTCTTTTTGTTTTCCTCTATAAATCTGACTACTACAAATTAAAAAATAATAAATAATAATTAAATAATATTAATTAATCATCTTTACACGTTATATCAACTTTCATTTACTATTTATCCACTCACATAATTTTAATTATCTATCAGTGTCAATTTTTTTTTATTATTTTCACAATATCAAATCAAACTTTAGCCATTACATTTTAAATATTATTTTAAAAAAACTCAAAATCACTTTCAAACTTAATTTAATCTATTTTTTAAAATTAACTATAATTAATAAAAAAATTAATCAAAACTCAATCAAATATAAATCTTATCACCCTCTAAATTGGAAGGAAATATTTTTTTTTTATTTGTACTTTCCCTGGAATCAATGATTGCCCGATTTGCAAATATACCCATGAAAGTCCACATGCATACGCTTTGGTAAAGTCACTCAACATGTACATAATGTGACAGAACATGGCTATCGAACTAATTGTATCCATGCAGCTACAGCTGTCAGAAATTGTCAATTAATCCATCAAATTCTATTCTGACATTTGCGGTAATGAGTTACACACGACATATGCTAAATGGACACTATCTTATCTTTTCATATGCTAATTATTCTTCAGATAATCCACCATATGTTCTGCCTAAAAGTGACTGCCGCAAATGATTAGTCAAGGGGCAATTGGTAGACGATCAAAACTGATTTTAATCGATCATAATTTGACTCGTTCATTTTAATTAGTAATTTAATTTAAATTTAACTCAATCACATATCTTGAATATCATCAATATAATCAAATAATATCAATTATTTATCTTCTACATGACATCAATTTTAATTTACTATTTATCCACTCATATATTATTAACTGCATATCACTTTCCTCATTTTTTTTAATACTTTTACATCACACCAACTTTAATCATTACATATTATATAATTACAATTTCTATCAACCTGTCTAATTTTGATCAATTTTTACTGGTTTTGACTCTTTACCAATCACCCTGTCTTTTCACAACGTATAGCATTTTCAGTAAAAACCACAAGACATAATATATTATTGTAAAGTATAATGGACCTAGCTAGATTAATTATTTTATATTTTTTCTTCTCTTCTATTAGACTATTACCCTGTCTAATTATTAGATACACATTAATTTTTCAATAAATATATATACTTTCATGTTCAATTGCTATAGTTAAAAATATAAAATAAACAAAAGTTTAATATTTTATACAGTATAAACATATTTTTCATAATAAAGTTTTGCTTCCGAACGATAAGCACTGTAAGTAGTCTTATAGGCAGTTATTTCTCGATATAGTTGGTTATAATCCTCTGCAATGTGCTCTAATCTTTACATTGCTCACTCCTAGGAAAAGTATTTGTTTAATCAAAATTAATTTTCTATTCCATCTTATCAAACCGACATTAACTGGTCCGTGAATCAACAAACGGAGGTAGAGAAAAACAGAGCTAGTGGGCAAAACAGAAACCAAAATTAGAAAATTGTTAAAACAGTAAAATAGAATCATATACACAGAACATGATAACTTTGAACTCTAATTCTTGATTTCCAATTTCAATTCAATTTAAACAAACCTATAAACCTGCTAACTAAATCTAAGAAATCATCTAATTCAGCCCAAAAGGATATCAAGAATCCCACAGATTACCAAATATGTAAACACCTTTCCTTTGGACGACAAGTTAGATAAGTAATTCCGATTAGAGCTGTTAAGCCAACCGAGCCACTCGTGGGCCTAACTCGAGCTTCTTGATAAACGAGCTGAGCTCGAACACGAGCTCGACTCAGCTTGATGTAAAAGCTTGAATGCGAACTCAATTAAGCTCGACTCATTTACAACTCTAATTTTGAGATTCTAAGAGCTTTTGCAATAAAAATATAAAAGATATTTAATTTTTTTTTAAAAAAAAAGAAAAAAAGAAGAAGGGCACTCACTGAGGAAATCGCCAAGGCTGAAATTCTTGCCGGCGGCCCATTTCTGGTAATTCACAGTGGGCTTCTCGAGGGAATCGTACCATCCCAAGGAGTCTCCCACCGTGTAGTTCTTGTACCCATCAACAGTCGCCGGAAAACAAGAAAACAACAAAACAAATAGACTTGTGATCAAGAAAACAAAGCGTAGAGCCTTGTCTGCCATTTTTTTTTTTTTTTTTTCCTTCCAGTTGTGGTGGGTGTTAGAGAGTTGCTAATCAGTTGTTGAGAATATTAAAAGACTGTATTATTATGTTAGCCTTTGGTGCTGAATAAAGTGAGTGGGAATTGGTTGTTCCTTGTGAGTTGTGACCTTTATTCGTTTTATTTTATATACTTTGGTTTCTTTTATGTTCTTTTTTCTTTTACCTTTTAATTTAATTTTAGTTTTTCTTTTAAAATAAGGTAACTATATGTTGGAGTTACGAGTGGCTATTGCTATATATGTGGAAGGGCGATCCAGTTTGTCTAGTATTATTGTAAGATTCGTTAATTTTATTGAGTTTGAGATTAAAATTGAATAAAATCTGTCGTACATTTTGTCCATTATTGGACTCCTTAATTCAGGTTGTACATTTTGTTTTGAGTTATAAAATTTGTCGTTTCGAAAAAAAAAAAGATTAAAATTGAAACAAACAAACAAAAGATAATGACGATTTTTTAGATTAAATTCAATTCAATAAGAGTAAGGTGTAATTAATTGGTGGATCTCATTTGTTGTTGTGGTATTATCCCAAGATCATAATCATAATTGAGAGAAAAATAAGTTTCCATTACTCACAAGAATAAAAACAAGAGATTTACATATACTAAAAAATTCTCTAACTCTCCACAACTCTACTCAACACTCTCAGTCTCTCAATGTTGATTGATCACACTTTGGGATGATTTGAATGAATGAAATGAGCAGCCTATTTATAGATACAATCAAGCACACCATTGCTGACAAATGGTGTGTGAAAGAAGAAGGTTTTGTGGAGGCTAGCCTTTGATGACTTCTTCAATGGTGGGCTTCAACTTGCTGCATGGAGCTTTCAATTCTCCCCGTTCCATGCAAGTTCTGAACAAGCATTCCTACTATGTCTCTGCATAGCTTAAGTTTATCCAGTGTAACTACTTTTGTTGACCTATCTGATGGATTCTCATTTGTATTGATTTTCACTAGTTTCAACAGTTGATCAATCTTCTCGCGTATCCAGTGATACCGAACATCAATATGTTTTGTGCGGGAATGGTACATAGAGTTCTTACTTAAGTCAATAGCACTTTGACTATCACAATATACCTTATACTCTTTCTGCTTGATCTCAAGTTCATGGAGATAACGTTTTAGCCACAACATTTCTTTACCAGCTTCAGCAGAAGCAATATATTCAGCTTATGTTGTGGATAAAGTAACACACTTCTGCAATCTTGATTGCCAAGAAATGGCTCCCCCTGCAAAAGTGTAGACATAACCAGAAGTAGACTCTCGACAATCAATATCTCCGGCCATATCAGCATCAGTATATCCTTCCAAGATTGGATCAGCTCCCCCATAATAAAGACATAACTTAGAAGTACCCTTCAAGTATCTGAGAATCCATTTGACTGTCTCCCAATGCTCCTTCCCAGGGTTAGAAAGAAAACGACTCATTTCACCCACTGCATGAGCAATATTTGGCCTTGTACATACCATTGCATACATTAGACTTCCAACTGCGGAAGAGTATGGCACTGCAGACATCTCCCCTATCTCTTCCTTAGATGTGGGACATGATGTTTTGCTCAACTTGAAATGATTCGCAAGTGGAATACCCACTGGTTTGGCATAACTCATATTGAATCTTTCAAGTACTCATTCAATGTACTTCTCTTGAGATAGCCATAACTTGTCGTTCTCTCGATCTCGAGTAATCTGCATCCCAAGAATCTATTGAGCCTTTCCTAAATCTTTCATATCAAAAGACTTGGAAAGTTCTTTCTTCAGCTGACTTATCTTCTCTGCATCATTCCCAACGATCAACTTGTCGTTGACGTACAGTAGAAGAACTATTAAAGCCCCGTTTGAGTATCTCTTGATGTAAACACACTCATCTGCAGTAGTTTTCTTGTAACCTTAACTCTGCATGCATGAGTCAAACTTCTTATTCCACTGCCTTGGTGCCTGCTTCAAACCATACAAGCTTTTAGATAGCTTGCACACGAGGTTCTCACTTGAAACCTCAAAACCTTTCGGCTGCTGCATATATATTTCTTCTTTCAAAATCTCCGTGAAGAAAAGTTGTCTTCACATCCATCTGTTCAAGCTCCAAATTCATACTTGCTGCCAAGCCACGTATGACTCGAAATGAGGTCATCTTGACAACTGGTGCAAAGATCTCGTCAAATCAATCCCTTTCTTCTGCTGAAAGTCTTTGACAACCAATCGAGCTTTGTGTTTCACCACTTGTCCATTTGCATCTTTTTCTTCAGCTTGAACACCCATTTGTTTTTCAAAGCCTTTTTCCCTTCTGGAAGTTTAACAATCTCATAAGTTTGATTTTTCTGCAGAGAATCTAACTATTCTTGCATCGCAATCATCCATTTTTTCTTTATCCTTATGAAATATGGCTTCTTGAAAACTCTCTGGTTCTCCATTTTCTGTCAATGGAAGGTATTTAGATGATGAGTACCTTTTTTTATGGTATATGACCTTGTTCAGATCTACGAGTGGGTAGAACAATCTGAGAAGAACTTCCAACATTGGTGTCTGGCAAAATGGGTTGTGGCTCCCCTTGCTCTGGCAAGATGGGTTGTTGCTCCCCTTGCTCTGGCAAGATGGGTTGTTTCTCCCCTTGCTCTGCATTCTCTTATGTCTCCGCTTCTTCTGGTATATCATCTTCATTGTTTCTCCAGAACAATTACGGTGCTTCATCTGAAACTTGAGCACCCACATTTGACTTTTGAGACATCTTGGGCTTTTCCATGTCTTCTATTGTCAAATTTTCTTGGAATACAACATCCCTACTTCTGATCACTTTTTTTTCCTTTGGATCCCAAAATCTGTATCCAAACTCTTCATCTCCATAACCTATGAAAATGCATGGGACATCGAGCTTCTTTCTGAGCTCTTTGGATACATGTGCATATGCTACACAACTAAATACTCTGAGATGTGAGTATGTCGGATCCTTACCAGTCCATATTCTCTCTGGAACTTCAAAATTTAATGGAACTGAAGGTGATCGGTTGATTAGATAACATGCGGTCTTGATAGCTTCTCCCCAAAATGGCTTTGGTAATTTAGTCATATTCATCATGCTTCGGACACGCTCCATGATAGTCCGATTCATTCTTTCAGCAACGCCGTTGTGCTGAGGGGTACGTGGTACTGACTTCTCATGCCGAATGCCATATGTCCTGCAATATGATTGAACTCCTTGGAAGTATACTCGCCTCTATTATTAGATAGACATTTCAGCTTCTTTCATGTTTCCCGTTCCACCATGACGTGAAATGACTTGAAGTACTCAAACACCTGGTCCTTCGTATTCAGAAAATATACCCACACCTTTCGAGAAGCATCATCAATGAAAGTAAGAAAATATCTGCTTCCACCCAGTGATTCAACCTCTATGAGATCGCAAACATCAGAGTGTACCAACCTTAACAACTCTTATCTCTTTTTTGAATTGGCATTGAATGAGACTCTATGCTGCTTGCCGAACATGCAATGATTGCAAGAACCCAATGCAGCACTCTTATCAACCTTGATAAGATCCTTCTTCATTAGGGTAGTCAACCCTTTCTCACTCATATGGCCAAGTCTCTGGTGCCATAGATCCTGGGAAGCCTCCTCTGCAACATTGAGACTTTCTGTACTAATCTTCAAATGTGTTTTGTAGAGTGTCCCACAAACATGTCCTCGAACAATTTTTTTAACACCCTTTGACAACTTCCATGTGCCTGCACCAAAGTGATTTTCATATCCTTCTTTGTCAAGAGCCACCACTGACAAAAGATTCAGCCTAAGATCCAGCACATGTCTAACATCCTTCAATAGGATTGTTTTCCCGGTTCCTGTCGTTGCCTTGATATCACCAATTCCGGCAATTTCAGAGGAAATGGAATTTCCCATCTTCACCGATCCAAAGACTCCATCTTGGTATGTTGTGTAGTATTTCCTGTTGGGAGTAACATGATAGGATGCTACAACACCAATTTCATTTCTTATCTTGAGACATGAAGGCATGTCTCACCATGAGCAGAGCAATATGCGACATCACCTGAGACAGTGATGAGAGTTTCACCACTCTTGCCCTTGTTCTTCTGATGAGAACTATTCTTCAGCTGAGAATTGCTCTTGCCATGTTCCTCGAGCCATTTATAGCAATTCTTTTTCATATGACCTCCTAGACCACAATGATAGCACACACGTGATTTTCGATCATCTGATTGCCTCCCTTTGCTTCTACCCCTGCTCTTTCCTCTACCGCTTCTTTGTTGCTTGCTTTGTGGTCTTGCTTGATTCTCCATTACAAGGGCATGAGTCTGATCTGTGCCCACGTCTTTCCTTCTTGCCTCTTCATTGAATAAGGCATCCTTGACAACGGACATGAAAAGTTTGCCGTTTGAGGCTGAATTGCTGAGAGTAACAACCAGTGTTTCCCAACTATCAGGAAGGGAACTAAGAAGCCGGCATCTCCACACAAGATAGCTGATTTACCAGGCTCTGGAACTCACTGGTATGCTCAGCAACAGAAGTTTCACTTTTCAAATTCATATTGACTAAGCACCTCATCAATAAGGCCTTATTCCGAGCGGTCTTGGCCTGATACATGTCCTCTAGCTTCTTCCATAGGTCATATGCGTCAGTTTTTTGTGCAACATGATGGAAGACACTATGATCTATCCATTGTTGAATTTGACCAATAGTTTTTCTATTGATTTTCTTCCATTCTAACGCCTTGGACGGATCAGAGTTAATACCCTTCAACTATATTGGGTCAAAGAGCTCTTTACAGCTGAGGAAATCTTCCATCCGAGGTTTCCACAGCGTATAATTGGTAGCCGTGAGCATAATCATAGCTCCAGAAGATGAAGTTGACTCTTTCATGGCCATTTTACACCTTCAATGATTTGTTTTGGACAAATCGGAGTTGTATTTTGGAAAATAGACAGTACCGTTGCGTCCGGAACAGTAAAAAATGTGGGGGTGGCAATTTTTATTTTTTTATGGGATGACGTGACAGTTGACTATGATGACGTGACAGTTGACTGGGTTGACGTGGCAGCTGACTGGATTGTTGATGTGGCAAGTGACTGGACCCTCTTCGCTGACGTGTCAGATGATGTGGCGACACGCCATCATCTTCTTTCTCAGATTTTTTTTTTTTTTTTTTTTTTTTTTTTTTT
>BKCP01005960.1:1363296-1382692 GCA_008636005.1 Striga asiatica | reverse complement strand
TGTGAGCAGGAACTACATAAATGGATTCGCGTGACTCTATTTTCTAAAGGAAGACTCATCTTCCCGACAAACGGCGACGAGTATGTCCTCAAAGGCTCGAAGCTCCTGTCCGCCGAATTCCCAGAAACAAACGAGCAGCCGCGCGGGGAACACAACCATCCCGCAGACCAACGTGACGTTCCACATTGACGCCAATGGTATCCCGAACGTAACAGAGGAGGACAAAACAACGGGCGTGAAGAATAAGATAACGATCACGAACCACAAGGGAAGGCTGGGCAAGGAGGATATTGAAGGCAGTTGAGTGGCAGGACTGGAACCAATTGGCAGAGGTGAACGAGCTGGAGGATAACTGAAGGAGCTGAAGGGATAATGAGAATCTGACGGTCGATTGTTCAACCACCAGTCAGGACTACGTTGGCCTCAAAATCACGGTCGATGGTGGTTGTACTCATCGTTAGGATCCAAGGGCTGAAGTTGGTGACTTTTGAGGGAGACGTATCGTCGAGATTAAGGTCTTGAAGCTGGAGGATAATTTCGTGTATCAGATTGATGTATATAGGAAAATTTGAGGGGAATGGAAGCCAATTAGTAGTGTCTTAGATATGAGTTTGTTGCCTTTTTTTTTTTTTTTTTTTNGATGTATTATTGCAGTTGAAGATTAAGTTTATACCTGATTACATGCCCAATGGTTTATATGAAAGGCTATTTGTGTTGAAATATATGTTTGAACTCATTTTTTATGCAAGAATGATATAATGTTTTCTAACAGAAGTATACTTTCAGTTCACATTTTCATTGCTCATTGCAGAGGTAAAGGAGTTAGTGTGATGAATAAGTCGTATTGCATGATCCTCCCCATTGGTTTCATATCCAACCCTGTGCAAAGTGAAAGCGATTGCATAGAAAAGAAGCAACCCAAAAGAAATGTGTAGTGTAACCCTTGAGCATAAAATCCAAAATAGTTGTATATGTTATCCATACAATCAATTAGTCTGGGACATCACACTGGATCATCAACTACAACTCAACTACAACCATTTCAGAATGTATTTCAGATAGACAATGTGAACCAAAAGCAACCCTTATCAAACTACTTAATAGAAAAATAAAGTGCCACAATTTTGTCTAGGATCAACCATTTTGCTAGTCTAGGTATGGATGATGGTCACCCATCGGCGACTTTGACGTTTTGTCCACCTCATATGTTGCGAGCGTATTAACTCCCCAATTAGGAACAAAAGAGGGTATAAATAATTTCTGTGAGTATGACATTGGAGCTAAGGTGGGAAGATTAGCATGCACCATTGGTTGAATATATGTGGCACTTTCATGTGATTTAGAGGATGTCGCATTTTTTTGTTTTGACGAGACCTACATATATAAGATTAATAAATTAAAATATATAAAAAGATAATCTAACATTACTAAATATAAATTTAATTTACCTTTAATTTTTAGAAATCTTTTCCAGTGCCTCTTTTTGACGTAATTTTCGAGGAGCCCCTTTTCTTTTCACGTGGTTTGGATAAAAAATTTTGGGTCCCAAAGTTTTATCCGCTCCTCCCTTAACTGAATCTACCAATATGCTTTGGTTCAAATTAGATTTTCCTTTACTTTTTTGATCGATATTAATTGAATCCAAATCATTAGATACAGCTCCAATCCACTCTATAAGCTTACCTGCTCTCATATCATCATTCGCCACCTTGTCAGCCACCGCTGCAAAAGCACGACACAAATGATCATATCGTAATTGATCAGGTGTCCAACCATCATAATTGATCTTCACCCTTTGGTATGACCTACACACATCTCTCCTTCACCTCCTCAATATATACATGTCAGGAACGGACGTCACATCATTGCGAATCAAAACTGTGATAGCATGTTTGCAAATTATCCCTCGAGACTCAAATAAATGACAACTACAAGCAAAGTTTCCCGATTCCTTTAGAGTTTCAACAATGTAGATTTTTTTATATTTTTTTCCATTGCAAATAACATCCTCCTGAACCATGTGTTTATGTCCCCGAAAAAATTTCTCAGATCCATCCTCATTGGATATAATATCACAGTACACCATACCTGTGAATTGAGATTGAAATTCCTTGAACTTACTGATGGTGTAAATAGCTTGGAATTGTTTTTCTAATTCATACATAGTAGCACATAGAACTATCGCCGAATACGACTTATAATCAGCTTGAATCTCCTTCTCCACTTTACTACGTAGTGCCCTCTCGTATTGTTCAACAAATTGCTTCAATGTTGTTTTTGCATTGACATATCCATCAAAAAATGCGTTAATACTCTCACTACGTTGTGTTGTCGACATCCCTGCCCAAAAACTCGTCTTCAAAAAACACGGAACCCAACGACTTCTTTCACTATAGAGGCTAAACAGCCACTCATTCTCTTGTAGTTCATACGAGTGAACCATATCAACCCAACCCTACTCAAATTCTTCTGGACATTGAGATTCATAAACCACTTCATGAATTGTCGACATGATAACACCTTTGTGCGGATGACCACCAAATTTCTCAGGAAACTTTTTTAATATATGCCACAAACACCATCTGTGTCTCGTGTTTGGAAAAACTGTTTGGATTGCATTCTTCATTGCCCTATCTTGGTCAGTTATTATTCCGATGGGAGCATGTCCCTCCATGCACTCAAGCCATGTTTTAAAAAGCCATACGAAAGTGTCTGTGTCCTCGCTCGATATTAAGCCACATCCAAACAACGTAGAATGACCATGATGGTTAACACCTACGAAAGGGGCAAATGGCATCTCATACTTATTTGTTAGGTACATTGTATCGAACGCTACTACATCGCGGAACTCTTTATATGCTTCTCCACACCTATTATCAGCCCAAAATATGTTTTTCAACCGAAACTCCTCGTCCAAGTCAATGCTAAAGTAAAAACCCAGACAATTAGCCTGCATTTTAGAAAAGTAAGATTGAATTGCAGCTGCATCCTCTTCTCCGAGTCTCAAACGCTGAACCTTAGCAATATAATTTCGACAGTCCTCCTCAATAAATGACATCTTTTCGTACCCACCAACCTCTACAACACCAGAATTAAAACTTTTATGCAAAGGTATTCCAACTACGTCATTCACCTCAAGTCGTCGTTTAATAATTGCGCTTAACTGTTGATGACAACGATATAATCTTGATTTGGAGGGACTTATAGCATGATTATGCTCGAGATGGACACCTGAAATTTTCCATGTCCCTGTAATATCCGAACAAGCTGTCAACCGAGCTTCACACCCATTTTTAATGGTGAATTGTGGTTTGAAAGAAGCAGTTAATTTAACTCTTTGCCCTTCTCGACTACAAGTAAACGTTGCATTTTCTATGATACCGTATTCGTCTTTCTTGGAACTTCACTTTCTAATTGGAAAACCCACACGAGCGGCTTACTTTTTGTAAAATTTAAACACATTGTCGTAATTTTCGAACTTCATTCAAACCACTGGCACATATTTTTCATCTTCATCTTCATTGGGCAATCCAACGTGCGATTCAGTAACATCCCTTGTAACTATCTCATTACCTTCCACACACTCATTCTCCACTAATGTGCAATTGAGCTCAGAAACTTGATTTCTTACATGATGAATATTATTATTAGATAAAAAAATTCTAATAAATCTGAAAAAAAAAAAAAAATCATCGAATAAATAAAAAAAACAATCAATTACCAAAAAATAATCTAGAAAAATAAAACTATGAATGGAATAAAACAAAAAAAATAATCAATCAATTACCAAAAAATCTGAAAAAAAACCATGAATGATATTTTACCTGTGTCATTTGTAGTCATATTTCTCATTTGTAGTCATATTTCTCCACAATAAAAAAAGTACCACGCAGGGATTTGTAGCATGAAATTGTATAGATTATTTTGGATTGATTATTTTCGACAACTGGATTTGTTTCTCTCTCGACCTAGGTTTTTTTTGCCTGAATTCTGATCGCACATTTTTTGCTTCTCTCTCGTGTTACAGAGAGTGTTCTATTATTTTTTTTTTTTTTGTGCATTAAGAATTTAATAATAAAGTAAGTAAGTGTTGTCCACGTAGGCATTTGTCAACCAAGATGTAAAACTAGATGTCTTAGTAGCATTATTGAATGATAAAAATAGTAAGGTTGTTCATTCGATCGAAATCGAATCGAACAAATTGAATTTTCAGTCTGTCTATTATAAGAATCGAAAGTCGAATTGAAATATATGATTTGGTTCGATTTTTAACTGAAGATCCATCGATTGGTTAATCACAAAATAATTAATCTTCTCAATAAATTACGGATTTTTAAATGAACTAAAAATTTAATTATTTATCCGAACAAAAAAAAATTAATTTGTTATCATCTTGTTTAAGCTTCTGAATGAAATCCAAATTCTCCTCTAAGGAAGATCTCACACCCGAACTATGACTTGGGCTATGGCGAGGCCAATCTTGAGTTTAAATTAATGCTTGAGCCACTTTAAGGGTAAATGAAACTTGAAAATCATCAATATATCATTGAAGCAAATTAATTCTTTTATAACCTGTATGTATAAATAACCTGATTATCATGACCAGCGAGAGCCTACGCCTCCACCCCAGCCCCTAGTCAGGAAAGGCAACCGGAGACCCGACCAAACCTCTCTCTTAGCACTCAGGTGGAATGAGAGGGGAACCGCCATCATTGGCCCCGCCATGGCCGAAAAGAGAGCGCACGACGGGCGGCCGAGTTGGGGGGAGGGGGGAGAGATTGAAAACAAGAGAGAACACCTATTATGGGAGGGAAAAGGATTAAAGAAAGTGAGAAAGGGAAAATAGAATAATTGGGGGTTGCGCATTAGAAAGGCAAAATAGTTCTTATTTTTACAATTATTTATGCACTATTTTACTTAAAGAAGTGAAATATGAGGACGTATTCAATTGAAATTTCTAAAGACTTTTTAAAACTTCAGAAATTTTGGTGTATTTAATTTACACTTTTCAAGACTTTTAAAAGTCTTAAAATTTTACAGGGTTCCTCTATTCGAAAAAAGTCTTCAATCTCAAAAAGTATTTAAATGTCACTCGAAATCTCAAAAGAATAACTTCAAATGAAAATAATAGACATCATTTTTTTTTAATTATAATAAAATTAAAAGATGAATTACAATCGTAGATAAACTGATCCAACAATCTTCCCACACACAACATGACTAAGAGTTAAACAACTTGAAGGCTGCGTCATCTCAAAGCCTAATAATATGAAAAAAATAAACAAAATTACAAACTAAAAATACGAACTTAGGCGGTGATTGTTTATAAAATTTTTGATTTAGCTTGAATTTATTTGATAAAATGAGTTAATTATAAAAAAGAGTTGATGATGTGAAGATTTTGAATTTGTATTTAATTAATATTTAAAATATAATAATTAAAATTGATTGTGATGTAAAAAAAATAGGAAAGATGTTATCATAAGTTATATCTAGTTAAAATTATGTGATTGAATGAATAATTAATTAAAATTGATCGTGATGTGTGATGATGATTGATTGATAATATTTAATTATATTAATAATAATAATAATAATAATATTATAATTTGAATTGAATTTTGAGTTAAAAATTAAAAAAAAAAATTATACAACAAGAAATAGCTGGTTATTTGTATAATCATTTGCAACGTCCTAAACCACTCTCAAATTAAAAAGACTGAACAAACAACTTAAAAAAATATAAACTAAATATAATATACCTAACTACTCTCAATATACTGATATAGAAGACCAAATAATTCCAAATTGAGGGACTAATGGCTGAGACTAGGCAACATAGAAAAAGGCTTTTCCAATAGCTTCAATGATCACAGTTGGTCACCCACTCTCAAGAAGAGGACGACAACTAGGAGTCCTCTCAAACAACGTCACAATTGGAGATTTGCGCTAGAATGAAGATAATTTTCTCTCAAATGCAGCGCCACACTCTAGTACTATTCTGCATATATAAATAGAGTGTCGCTGCATTTGGCGCAACGCTGTAGCTTACTCTACATTTTTTTCGTTTAATGTATTATTAGTAAATGTATTTATTATGTTAAATAATTTTGCGCTTTTTTATTAATATATTATAAATTTATTTTGCTATTTTTTTTTTTGCATTTTTGTTTAATGTATTTTAATGTAATATTATTGATAAATTTATGTATTATGTATATTAGTAAATGTATTTATTATGTTAATGCTTTTTATTTATTGAAATATTATAATTTTATTTTGTAGTTTTTTTTATAATTTGTACTGCTATTGTTTGAATTTATGAAGTCTGATGTTGTTATACCTAAACATATTTTTGTTATTTGAGTAACAAAAATTTATATAAGATTAAATATATATATACACTACAATTTATTAAATAAAAAATGAATAAAAAAATAATATATTTAATGTAGAGTAAAATGTAGCGCGAAAGAATAGAGATGAAACTTGAATTTTGACTTACTCTACTCTAGACTTTAGAGTAGAATAAACTCTACTATGGAGTAGAGCAAAGGGTTGAAGATGCTCTAAGGTCCATAGATTTGAGAATTGAACTTAAAATTTTGAGAATGACCAACAAATAAGTAAATTTCGAAAAGAAAGGGCTACATCTGATCTCAAAGAATAAGAGGATTAAAGGAGACTAAGAAGAATGCCAAACCTCAAATACAACCTGGGAAAATTTCCCAACCCGTGGCCGGAAGATAAGGCAAGAGATAAGGCCAAATAAAGAAGGAGGAGGGACAAAGAATGAAATTTAATTTTATGACCTGCTGAGAATGTTTTGTAAAAAGGGAAATGAAAATAATGTAACTTGAAAATATAATCAATAGTTAATTGAAAAAAAAAGAGAGCACGGGTCAAATTTAAGTTTAGTCAATTTTACAGATTAATTGAATGAATATATTGTAGGACGTACCGACCTGTGGTTGTCCTCTTAGACTTATGACCTGCGAGTGAGGAGCCGTGCATGTGGCTGCCCACTACGCTTTTGTAGGCCGTCTGTCGGTCGTTCGAACACCAGTTTTGATCTATAAATTTACTTTTACCGATCAATAAAAAAAAAGATAGTGTGTATCTGTTTATTCATTTTGTTTATATATACTAGTTTTATCCTGTGTATTTGCACGAAAAACGATATAATAGAATAAAAAATAATTAAAAATATAGAATTAAATAAAAATCATTACATAATAAATGAGAAAAAAACTTTAAAAAGTGAATCTAAATATTATTAAACAGTTCTTCATATACAACATTCGTGGTTTTTTCTATCGTCAGAATTTCCATCACAACAAATCATGATCGTGAAACTCCTTCGACTCGTGACTCTAGGATTTGATTTTTTAAAATATTTGATGTATCTTTGTAATATCCGAAAAAATATTTTTTATTATTGTATGACTGCAATAGAAAATAGAGATATTTGTAGTCATTCTTAATTAATTGTGAAATATGTATTTATATAGTACCAAAAAATATATAGTATCAAAATAAAAACAAAAATATTTTGTATTTCAGGACATAAAAGGCATTATAGAAATGGTGAACATATTTTTATTAAATGAACACCTATTTTTATTAATTGAACTCATATTATTATCAATTGCTGGCTGAATAAAATTTATTGAAGCTTGCTAACAGTTATATATGTATAGATTATATTTTTTCATTTGACAGTGCAGAAAACGCCGAGTATGTGTGACTAGTCACGTGTGTTATGCTACTTCAAGCTCAAATTTGGAGGCAATCTTAAACATCTAAACATGTGTAAATGAGTCGAGCCGAGCTCGAGCTCATTCTGCTCGAGCTTGAAGCTCGAATCCTTAACGAGTTTACAATCGAGCACGAGCTCGGCTCGTTTATTAATGTTAACGAGTCGACCTCGAGCCTTAGCGAGGTAAAATCGAGCTGAACTATCTTTTTGAGCCCTATCGAGCCGAGTCGAGCTATCGAACTCGTTAACTGAATGAATTTTAAATGAGTTTGAGCTCGAACCTTAACGCGTCCAGCCGAGCCGAGCCGAGCCGATATCACGAACAACTCGTTTAACTTAACAGCTTTAGACTCAGCAGTTTGATTCCGTCAAATGCCCATTTTCATCCGACTTGCTTGTATTGGTCCAAATTCCATATCAAGGAGACGTATTTTTCAGTGGGTGTAATAGAATTGCTTGAGTAATTATGACTAATTATTTGAATAAAAAATATTGAAATTATTATTATAACAGTTTATGAAATTTTAAGTAGTTTAGTTATATCAAAAAAATAATTAACCATTTTTTTTAAAATCCTTTATGAGCTTCAAAAAATATAATAACAATTTAAAAAAAAATCCAATAGAATTTAAAAAAAAATTCCAATATAAAGTGGGCACCGTTTCTACTTTTTAAGTAGAGCCCATTGGCTTGTTTTGAGGGAAGGTAGTAGTAAGAGGAAAAATCTTGGTCGAATCAATCTAGACGGATGTGCGAGAGGATGAGATAGGTAGTTATGAAGCAGATGGGAGACCGAACCATTTCGATATCTCGAGCAGTTCGTCACAAAGGGGAAAACGGATGTCGAGATCGAATTGAATACGGAAAAAGGTATAAAAATCTTCGGGGGGATGGTCGAAGGTGTCGTTAGGGTTACGGATATACACGGCCCCAGGATGACCGACCTTTTCAAGATCAAGCCATTTCACTCCATTAGATGGGGGAAGAAGGCTTTTTGGTATTCTGCTGAAAAGTAGAAGAGTTGGTCGAGGGTTTAGTTTTGGTGCATTTCAGAGGAACATAGGAGGCTGAAATTTTGGCCCTGGAAGTTTTAGAGGCTTTGGTATTAGACGTTTTCTTTTTGGACGACGTGGCAGGGTTAGGTGAAACAAAATGATGTGAAAGAGGGACATGGTCCTATTCCACATTGGAAGTTGCCTCAGCGGCATCAAGAGCTGCCTTGGCGGCATTAGAGGCGCCGAAAGCAGGTCAAGATCGATGGGCAAGAGGAACGTGATCGAGGATATCCTCGTCTTGTGAGGGAAGAGGAGGGACCTCGAACGGGGTGCCGCCAGGATTAACGGGACGAAGCATATTAAGGGGAACGGCTTGGTAGACCTCCTCAACAGAGTTGGAAGGGGAGTGGGGAGGAAGTGAAAGAGTCGGGGACGAGGAAGAAGAAGACATATCTTGGCCGGAGTGATGGTCGTTTTCGCTCAAAGTGGCGGAATCTGGAAAATAAGGGAAGAAGATATCAAAAAGAAGAATTTTTTTAGGGCTATTGGAGAGGATAAGAAGGAGGAGAAATTTATCGCCAATGGGTCAGGCGGAATTTCATAAAGAAATCGACGAACAAGAAAATATTAAATCAAACATAAAATCTAAGGTGCAGAGGACTTACTCATTGTCACAGTAGGAAAAGTCACTGGAAAGTTTGAAGTGGCAGGAAGATAGATCACCGAGAACGGGAAGTCTGATTTGCAGAAGAAAAAGATAGGGCACAAGTGAATTCGAGAATTTGCAAAGGTGAAAAAGTCCGAAAAATTCTAAATACGGGTATTTATAGGTGGATAAAGGAAGCAAGGTGAAGAGTTAATAAAAATAGTCATTGGATTAAAAGTGAAATCCAACGGCTAGGAGTATTTAAAGGGCACAGATAGCGAAAAGGTACAAATAGCAAGGGGACGTGATGATTGACGCGTCTGACAGACAAGACATGTGGCAAGACTAAACCTCATTATGACGATTGAAGAAAAAGACGGTCAAGGAAGCAAATGGAAACCACCAGATGGTCGACTCCTGAAAGAAACCACCAGATGGTCGACCCCTGAAAGAAAATGCTACAGCTAGAAAGGCGAACAAAAATTTACTCTTAGATCGAGTCATTCAGACTCGACCAGAGTGGGGGGGGACTAGATGATATGGGATATTATACCCAAAGGAGTAAACCAGTTCACTAGGCCGGTCGAATGAGTCAAGCAAACTGAGCGGGCTGGGTGGATGGAACAGAATCAAATAGGGTGTTGTGGTCGAACACCACGAGAGCAGTACATAGGGGACATCGGGATGAGGAAAGCGGGTCAGTCCCAGGTTTGTGGAGGATCTGGTCGAAGGTCAGCCTGCTAAGAAAGAGGTCATTTGATCGACCAGATTATAGGCTGAAAGTAGTTCGAGGATCGACCTGGATAGGATCAATCGCAAGAGCCTTCGAGGAGACGTCAGAGGAATCTTTACCCCTGTGCAGAGGACACGTGGCGGGACGGGATTGGTATACACTGAATAAACGCTTCTGACACACACAGTGTGTGTGTGTACGGACGGGCAGGCCCGAGCAACTTTGGGCAGTCAGCTCATCAAATCCGGGCAGCTCCTAAGTCAGGTATCTCGCTCCTATATATAGGGGTGAGCTTTTCTTGTTGAGCACGATTTATCCATTTTACTCTTGAGAATTGAGTAGAACAAACACCGACTTAAGCGTCGGAGGCTCTTCACCGGAAAACCCCTCCAATGTGAGAGTTCTTTGTAGGTACGCGACGTTCTACCGGCGAGGATGAAGGAGGCAAACCGATTTCCAACCGGTCAGAGTGTTTGACGTTACCATATACTATTTCCATTTATCATTTAGTGTGAATTTATAGTTATCTCATAATAGCTATTATGTAGTAAAATAAATAGTAGAATTCCCCACGCTGAGGTTGCGAGCCCACTTGTGTTATCGTTAAACACCACTCAACTATGCTCCGGAGCATCAACATCGCACTATTATTTTGTCTAAACAATGCTTTTCAGATCTGATATTGCATATCTCACCATGTAATTATTAATAACAACATAGTTTTTTCTACGCGATAAGTACAAATCTTTTTATATGTTTTTTAATTATTAATTCGTTTGTGTGTGTTTACTTTAAGAAATAAAGGAATTAGAGATTTTCTTCTCACGTTCTTTCTTGAAGTTTCGTTGCGTTATACCGTAATGATTGATGGATTTTTGTCTTTATTTTTGTACTTTTATTGTTGAGACTAGAGCCCGTTCAGTTTCATATTTGTGTTTTTTTTAGTCCATTTTTGTTTTCTAATTATTATTCATTTTATTAATGTGTTTTTGAGTTTTCCATATTTTTGTGGTCTTTTTTATGCTTTGTAGGTCTACAAGAAGCCGAATGGTGCCGATAAGCTATTATCGATCGAACCATTAAATGTCCCAAGTTGATTGTGAACCGAGTGCGACACCCAGACCTTACAAGTATTTTTTCTGTTAATCTGGACCATTTCGAGAGCGACAAGTGCGCTCCATGTCGCATTTTGGGATCGATTAAGCTGTCAGTGAGCCAACAGGTCGCTACCCAAAACTCGCAGGGTTGCGAAATGTTGTTACAAAGGATGTTGTTGGAAACTCACGGGGTCACGATATGCAGTTCAAGAGTGAAATGCCATTTTAGGAGTAGGCTACTCGAGGCCCTATTTCCACTTCACAGAGTGTGAGTTCAAACTCGCTGACCTAATTCCATTTCACAAGGTGTGAGTTCATAACTTGCAAATCGTGAATTTTGGCCCGTTTTCATGACCCACAAGTTTAATTTTAATACTTGCTAAGTCGTATTCTTGGCATGTTAATTGTCATGGTTTTTATACTTTTTCGTTGTTTGTTTGAGCTTAATTATTGATTTTAATTAATTTTTATATTTTTTTTGTAAGATATCTTAGAATTTGTGATTTTATGATGATGGAGGGCAAAATAAATGAATTTGAACTAAGGCATGAGCACGCTAATTTCCTATAAGAGTTGGAAGAAGGAAGGAGATCTCAAGTTGGAAAGAGAATAATATAACCTTTTAGGATTCTTTATTTTTGGACTATTCAATTTTATTACGATATTTTTGAGAGAGAATGAACACTTTATTATTTTCTACGTATTTTCTGCTAGGATGAAGATTAGACTAGTTTGATAAAAAAACCAGACTGCTAGATTTTATTTGATCTATCTCTTCTTTTCTTTCTTCTCCCCTCACGCACGCCCCTTCTCTTTTTTATTCTTTTTTTTTTTAATTTTTCATGAATAATTAGAAGACTTCTCCCATGTTTATGAAAAATAAATTTATTTTTCCAGCCAAAAGATTAATCTAGATTTGGTTCTTCATGATTTGTGAGATCTAATTGAATTTATATTCCCTACTTCTCTTTTATTTATATATCTCTTATGATTATTATCAATTGTGTTTTGATTGGTTGATGCAAACTGGCCATTTGTTTGATTGTTGAAACACATATCGTTATTTAGAACATTAAATCCGTAACTATTTGACCGTTCTAATATTTGTGGCAAATAGCATAGTTGACTCCTAAGGTTTTTAAATCTTATCCTAAGGTCCTTCTAGATCTTAATGTTGTTGATAGATTAAATTATATGATCGTATCTAGGGTTGTCTGTTGATTAGAGAAATAATTAGAGATCGTATCTTGATTATCGAACAAGTAAGGAATGATGGGTTGTTAGGTTGTACCAATAACCGTAGTCAGTTTAATCGAGAATAGGAGAATTATCCTTACATCTGTGATCGAATCATTGAACCATCTCTACGAGTTTTTCATTTGGTTGTATATTTTTTCTATTTTGAATCACTCGTTTTCTTTTCATCTCTAGTTAGATTTATTTTATTTTTTCTTAGTTAGATAAAATCATCAAACCCCCCCATCCTTTTTATTTTTATTTCTTTCACGAATAGTTGCATCAATACTTTGTGTAGCCAATCCCTGTGGATATGACCCTGCTTACCATTACTACAGTTATTTTAAAAGCATGAATTTATTATTGTTGGATTAGACACCCATCATTTTTTGGCGCCGTTGCCGGGGGTTGGTTTATAACTAGACTTTTTTTGGTGCACTATTCTTTTGTGCAAAAGACTTACATTTTATAGAGTTTTATTCTCAACAGTTCGAGCAAAATGGTTATTATAGGGAGATCACGTGCCAATATGAAATTTGTGGAATTTGTGGTGACTCCCAACACTCAACTTGTTTTTGCCCAACATTTCTATATGATCCTCAAGGGCATTCTCAAGTTGGAAATTTTCAAGAGTCGCAACGAGGTAGCTTTGATGGATTTTATGATAGCGTTAACTTTGAGTGGTGGGGTGATTACTCGCCTTCTACATCATATGCTACCCAACAACAGCATCCATCGAGTTCGATCACATCTCTTGAAGAAATTGTTAAGTCGGTTACACTTAGCACTTTACAGTTTCAACAAAAGACTAGGAGCAGCCTAAAGAATCTAGTAGATCGACTAGACCAGCTTATGTTATCTGTGAGCGAGAGCAAGTCTCGAGTTGAATTGTCATCAGAAACGGTGATAGGTACCTCGAGTTATGCTACAGAGTTGGCGGAATCTCCTAAGATAGAACGAGAATTCATGGAGAAATCAGAACAAGTTGTGGGTTTTCACTCTCAAAGTGATTTTCCTCCTAGTAATTTCATGGGTGTTGGTGAATCTAAAGTGCCGAAAAATCTTGACTCGAGTGATTTGGATAAGTTGAAAGCTGTATTTGTCAATGATTCAACTTTTGAAAGTTCACTAGAGTTGCAAGATAACTTTTATGAATTGTATTGCTTTCCTCTAACTGATACAATATCACATGTTATTCGTATTGATGATTCGTATTTTATTTTGCAGGTATCAAAAATTACCACTATTGATCACTAAGAATTTGATCAAGATTCAAGAAGAGAATGTTTTGCATGAGTTGAAAAAAATTAAAAAGAAAATTGGTTGAATCCCGAGAATAATGTCTGGCCAAAGACATTAAAGAAAGACGCTTTTTGGGAGATAACCTAAATTTTTCTATCTTTATTTTTATATTTCTACTTAATTTTTATTTTTAGGTTAATCTCAGTTTTGTTATTTTTCTAGCTTTAATAGGAATTTTAGTAATTTTAAAGCAGAAACGAATTTTTTGTAAGGCGTGGGCACGTTTATTTGATTCGAAATGAACTAGTTCTCTTTATATAAGGCGTGACCACGCCTTATGAAAATTTGCTCTTGTTTTATTAATGATTCTACCATGTTTTTTAGTTTTTCGATAAAATAAATAAATAAATAAATAAAGTCAAAAATTTGGAAAAATTAGAAAAATCGGAAATTGATTTCTTATTTTCCTTTTTCTTTTCTTCTCGTTCTCCTCTTCTCCTCTTGTACAACACTAATCCATGTTTGATTGTTTTTCATTTACAAATCCAGCCTTAGTGCAAACAAGCCGGCGTGACGTTTCTTCCATATCTACCGACCGCCGATCCGCGGCCTGAAATTTCCTTTCCTGCGAGCAGCTGCTGTCCGCCGTTCTGAAGTTGATACCACTTCTCTCCGTTTACCAACATCTCCGACCGATGTCCACCTGTCCAGACCTGAATTTCCCCAGCAACGACGCCAAAAATTGATGGGTGTTGTATCCAACAATAATAAATTCCTACTTACCACTACTACAGTCTTTTAGAAGCAGGAATTTATTATTGTTGGATTCGACACCCATCAATACTATGTGCGTGTCCAATGCGTGTTAGCTTGTGTATGGTATAAATACACTTACTTGAGACAATTTTCGCCATAACTTTCACTTGTGAATCATTTTTTTGTTTTCTGCCCTCTCTATTTTTCTTTTTCTCTCTAAGTTGCTCCAAGACTATATTATTATTGTTTGATTTTTCCAGCAGGATTGTGAATTTCCGCATTTCTTCTACTGGATACTAATAAAGACTTGGAGACTTTGTTTAAGGTTCAATATCTCGTAAGTTGTCTTACCTTAGCTAAATGTTATTTTCTGTAGTAAAAGTAGAAACTTTCATGAGTAGAGAAGCCTAACTTCCTGGAGGTTAGAATATGTTCGTTTTTGTAGTTGATTACGAGGCTAGAGTTGATTGCATGTTTTAAATTGTGTAAAGGTCGAGACTTTAGAAAGCTCGACTGTTTAGGTTTAAATACTCCGTTAGGGTAGTGTTTATGCCCTAATTTATTCAAGAGGGATATTCCTAATTGAACCAATCAACGGTTTATTGTATTATTTGATGCGTTAGCATAAGTTACTATGATAGTTCGTTTGATTCTTATCAAGTATTGATTGTTTGATTGCACGTGTTCGAATTTCTAAGTGTCTTCTTTTCATATAGCCAAATATTGATTGCACGTGTTCGAATTTCTAAGTGTCTTCTTTTCTAAATTTTAGAATATAGCCAATAGCTTATACGGGTTGGCCATTATAACCACCATCTTTTAGATTTGGCAATAGTAGCGAGAATGTTTTAAAATTTTGGTCTTTTTATTCAATTCTAGCAAAACTCGACGGAATTTCGATCGGTTTGAGAAAATATGCCAGAGTGGACTACATGGACTTGATCCACTTCAGCTCAACGGGCTATAAATGCATTTTCCATGCATTTTATCATCATCTTCCAAGAAAAATAGGGAAAAATCGTGCGAAATTGAGTAGAAGAAACCTAGAATCGAGCAGAAAAGCCTAAATGCTTGAAGCTGCAAATCGGACGAGAACCCTAGCTATTAAGACGTCAATTTGATGACATCCTCTATCTACTTGCAAAGCATTAGGAAGCCAAAATCTTATTCTCCTGCGTACAGTAAGCTTTCTTAATTTTCTTCTATTGTTTTCATTAATATAAGCACAATTTGAAGTTTTTTTTTTTTTATTTTTTTTTNACAATACACTATTATCAAGATAAGAAAATGTTAGAATTAAAGTGGTGGTCCTACATTGTGGTTTTATGTTTGGGTTTATAAGAAGACTTTGGAATTGTAACAAGAAGACTTTAGAAAATTAGGATTTTTCTTCTCGATTTTAGGATTTTTTTTTTGCTCAAATTTCGCACGATTTTCCCTCTTTTTCTTTGAAAGATGATGAACAAAATGCGTGGAAGATGTATTTATAGCTTGTTGAGCTGAGGTGGATTAAGTAGTCCACGTGCAGTCCACACTGGCATATTTTGTGAAACCAGTCAGGATTTTGACGAGTTTGGCCGGAATTGGGTAGAAAAACTGAAATTTTAAATCTTCCTGGCTAATATTGCCAAATGATCCAAACGATGATGGCTAAAATTGCCAACCCGTATAATTTTTTTTTTTTTTTTTCTTCGCAATGATAGGAAATTTTATAACATCAAATGTACAAATATTACAAACCGAGAGCAAATCTGCTCAATGCTACAAAGCATAAGAGAACCACACTCCATGGTGTCCTAGATCTCAAAGCAATACAAAAAGTCAAAAACTACTCAAAATAAGGCATAACCGAGGCAAAAGGAAATGCTGAAACACTCAACTTGCATAACAAACAATAATCCAATACCATACTAATAACAAAATACGCAAAGAGATAGAAAACAATGGCACATGTGCAACAATTTTCAAGGCAGATAGGAGTGTCCACTGAAACCAAGGCACCTAGACTCCCTCCATCTCCCCATTGCTAATCATCAACTGAACCGAGAAAAAAATTCCTGCCAGTCTGTCACTGCTACTTTTACTATTGCAATTTAGCTTTTTTCTTTTATTATGCACTCATGATTCCTTTGGCTTAAGTTTTCATGCGCTCGTTTAAGGTTAATTCAACCAACTCACTTGTAAATAAAGTGTATNTGCTTAAATTCAATTTCGAACAGTTTACTTTAAGAGACACTACCTGAGGTTGAGATCTTTCTCGTACTCATCTAAAAACTACAAATTAACACGTAAATTGTTGGCAATTCTCATATTTAACTTCAACTTAACATCTTATTGTGGGACAAGATCTTGAATATATGCAGTTTTTCCTTCTTTTAGAAGAAATACGTATTTCAAGTATAAATGATTAATTCCACAACTTGGTGGCAAATGAGTGTTTTTTTTTTCCTTAATTTATATATCCATAACTGAACTTATGTTAATTTATGAAAAAAAATGTATATCCAATGGGTTATATTTGTACTGCCATTTGCCAAGTTGAGTAGGAAACATGGTACTTGGCCAGATCTATATGAATTCTAGCTATATGCTACGTATACAATTAGGCGATTTTGCATAATTAGTTTAAGCGTTGAACTTCCTAATATACTAATTAATTAAAATGATTGATTTACCAAACACATGTTTGATAAAAGCTTAAGCAGACATAAATTAATGCCCTTCTTTTCGATGTCTGCGTTATCAGATTTTCTCGACGTTAATAGCCTATTGAAATACTTTAAAGTGCGACAAAAAGACGACTGTGATACATTCAAACTCAAGTCCTTGAAAACATGGGCTGCTCTTATAAAGTAATAATTTGTGTAATCTATCATTATATAAAAAGAATAACTTTTTTTATAATTTTAGAAATATTTTTTTGCCAAATACATTAAATGTATCTTATACTCCCTTCATCTATATATATTGAAAAAGAGAGGTCAATAAATCATTTGTGGAAACTTTTAAAAAATTGGTCAACAACCCCATTGACTTTCCATTTGTAGAAACTAATTTAAAAATCCATTCAAAATATATGATTTTTTTTTTCCTGTTTTTTAGGGATGGATATACCTTTAACGTGATAAGATATATACATGTGATTGCATATTTTGTTGTTGCATCCCAAAAATCATGGTATTTAAAATCTATCCAAATACAATCCATAATTATCTTATCACTTTTGTTAATAAAAAATTGTATAAAAGGATATTCACTACCACCATTACAACTCATCATTCACGAGTTCAGAGAAAAAAAAAATACAGAGAATAATTTTTCATCGCATATACAATATAATGCTTCCAGGCTGGGGTAAACTTGATATATAATGCTTCCAGACTGGGTACGTTAACAAAAGAAACAAACCTTTTTTTGCGTCTGAGAGCAGTCCGCATTATTGAAACCCATCACGAACGGGAGAGCTATAACGCATTTTCATGATGAACAGGTAATATTTACCTTTTTTATTTCAATTTTATATAATTTAGAAAATTATTTTAATTAATATTTATAACAAACTTTTTTTGCGTCTGAGAGCAATCCGCATTATTGAAACCATCACGAACAGGAGAGTTGTAACGCATTTTCATGATGAACCAGTAATATTTACCTTTGTTATTTCAATTTTATATAATTTAGAAACTTATTTTAATTAATATTTATAACAAACCTTTTTTGCGTCTGAGAGCAGTCCGCATTATTGAAACTCATCACGAGCAGGCTGGGGTACACTTGATATATAATGCTTCCAGACTGGGGTACATTAACAAAAAAACAAACCTTTTTTTCGTCTGAGAGCAGTCCGCATTATTGAAACCCACGGGAGAGCTATAACGCATTTTCATGATGAACAGGTAATATTTACCTTTGTTATTTCAATTTTATATAATTTAGAAAATTATTTTAATTAATATTTATAACAAACCTTTTTTGCGTCTGATAGCAGTCCGCATTATTGAAACCCATCACGAACGGGAGAGCAGTCGGCATTATTGAAACCCATCACGAACGGGAGAGCTGTAATGCATTTTTATGATGAACAGGTAATATTTACCTTTGTTATTTCAATTTTATATAATTTAGAAAATTATTTTAATTAATATTTATAACCAACCTTTTTTTGCGTCTGAGAGCAGTCCGCATTATTGAAACCCATCACGAGCAGTCCGCATTATTCAAACCCATACGAATGGGAGAGCTGTAACGCATTTTCATGATGAACAGATAATATTTACCTTTGTTATTTCAATTTTATATAATTTAGAAAATTATTTTAATTAATATTTATAACAAACCTTTTTTGTGTCTGAGAGCAGTCCGCATTATTGAAACTCATCACGAACGGGAGAGCTGTAACGCATTTTCACGATGAACAGGTAATATTTACCTTTGTTATTTCAATTTTATATAATTTAGAAAATTATTTTAATTAATATTTATAAATTTGTATCGTAGGTGCTTTCATTAAATGCATAATACATTATCCGAATATGAGAGCAACAAACTTCATATAAACTGAGAGCAGTCTAATTTTTGTAAAATATGTAGACTTTAAACGTATTTTATATATAAAATTTTATATACTTTTAAACATGTTAGTTGGGCAAATTTTAAGGATATATATATATGTGTGTGCTAACTTTAAGTATTTATATTTTTCTTATAAAATAGTCTAGACAAAATTGAGGTAATTTCACATTTTTCAATAATAATATAAAATATTTTAATACTTTCACATATGTTATATAATAGTCTGCGTATTCTTAATGTCTTTTGGTTGTAACACTGTTAACACATATAATATTAGATACTTTTAAACATATTTAGATATTTTTTTTACTCATTCTTTAATATCTATGTGCATAAAAAGAGAATAAGATTTATAAAAAA
>BKCP01005960.1:1345621-1361318 GCA_008636005.1 Striga asiatica | reverse complement strand
TTAATACTCCATTATACTTCATAATTTTTTTATGTGATAAACTCGCAACTTTTTGTAATTTTATGGGTCAATTTACAGTATATGATTTATATATAAATTTAGACTTTTATATATCTGGAATCTCAATCAGAACTATGTAAAATTAAAGGAAGATTTCTCAAAAGGATGACTTGATAGCACGTCTGGAAAACCAAACTTGCTTCTATTTTTTTCTTTTAAACATTGAAACCAAACTTGCTTCTAGGACGTGGCCTTTTCCAGCTTCACAGGCTTTTGGAATACATAACTACTAATCCACTACATGACTAGTGTCAGTGCCTCTGATGGACTTAATATACCTTTAAAAATTGCACTTTCATATCAAAATTGCTTGTATTCTTGACAAGTTTACAAGAAAATTGTATGTTAATTGTCATGAGGAATTAGCACTAATACATCATGTTATAAAACTAGTACACGTAAGCACTCAACAATGTGTTACTTTCAGATAATTTAATGTTTGTTTAGAAGTACTAGTTAAATAGAATTTCCTGTGTAATTCATTAATAAAAATGTTTTAATTAAGAAAGTACGTAATATGAACTTCTTGAAAAGTCCATTACGTATAAAAAATACCTTTTCTTAGTTGGACTTTTTGTAAAAGTGCTCCACAAAGCGCATAATACGTGAGGAAAAGTCTTGTATATTTTGTGAAAACCCACCGCAACAAGTAATTATTATTTGTGGGAACTTTTACAAGAATTTTGCATCTTATGAATAATGTCAATGTTGCACAACATTTTAGAGTTGTTGTACGTTACTCTCTGTGGACAATTTAATACGAATTTTGTGTGCTACGAGAAATGTCAATGTTGCCCGGCGAAAAAAAATATCATATATATTACTGTATATGTCAATGTCACATAGCCATATAGGTAATTTCTTGGATGGCTCGTGGCGAGAAAATTGCAATTTTAGTTCAGTAACTTAGGTTGTTTCTCATTTTAGTTTAGTAATTTGGGCCGATCCAAAATTGGTCCAAAAACTTCCAAAATGTAGTTAAATTAGTCCAATTCCGATCCCCGTCGCCGGAATCCGAATTATCAACTCAGCACATTCCGATCGGATTCCGGTGACGGGGACCGGAATTGGACTAATTTAACTACATTTTAGAAGTTTTTGGACCAATTTTGGATCGGTCCAAGTTATTGGACTAAAGTGGGAAACAGCCTAAGTTATTGGACTAAAATTGCAATTTTCTCGGTTCATGGCTGGGAATTGGGATGGATGCTATGGTGTAGATAATAACACACGATATACTACTAAATTTCTTAATTAATTTACTAAAATAAGGAACAGAATTCTTATACAAAATAATGCATAAATAACAAGGAAATTTCTATATCCAAACATCTTCAAGATTAGATCAAATTTAAATTGTTAAAAAGGTACAAATTTTGATATGCCAAACATCTCAAACTATTAGGCTATAATGTAAATTTGACACTTCAACTATAAGAGCTGGAAACTTTTAGTCCATTTTCAACCGAATTCAAAAAGCCAAAATATGAAGTAGAAAGGTTAACTGAAAGGCAAACTCAAACTCAAAATGAATCTATCCCACTCTCATATGTTAAACGCAAAAACTGTGTTTAACCTTTTTAAATTGCAACTTATGCCCTTTTGTGTTTTCAATTACCAGATGACATATAATAAAAATATTAAAAATAAAAATTTTAGAAGATATATTGGAAATTACTGGGTGTTCTGAATAATGAGATGCACATCAAAAGAATTAAAATATATATAAAAAGAAATTGGATACTTGTGCAGTGTGTACTAAAGGAGCTAATATTGTTGACATATTAAGTAGTAATAAATAGGACTATATTTATAAATTTTTTTATACGCATGAATTTTAAAGAATTTTATTATATATTTTTCAATTGAATATAAAATAATATCGTGGTCTGATTAACATTTGGCAAATATTTGGATACTATTGAAAAATTACAAATTATTATAAAAGATAATATTAATATTCTTTTCAGTTTCAGAATGAATTTTTCGGCTAAAGAAAAATTACCGTTTGATATGACAATTATTTCATTTTGGGCTTGAGTAGAGTTTTTCGGTTGGATATCTTATATTCCACCCAAAATTACATTTGAAAATTGCGTAATTATTAATCACCTACACTATAAATAAAAGATTAACATTGTGATTTCCCGTACATATTTTAGTAAACTCAGCCGAAATAATTTCATGCTAAAATGGTCACTCAATATTGCACTTCCATATCACACAAAATGGAGTTACATTAATTCCTTGGCTTCTAAACCCAAGCTCAATCCTAACTTAATTAATATGTGAAACAACAAAAAGGTTGAAACGAATGATGAGAAAAAATAATATTACCCTCTACTCTTTTTAAATGTTATTTTGCTTTTATTAACTATTAACCAAATAAATGAATTTTTTGTACATACTTCTCCATTATTACATCATTCAGCTAATAAATACACTACGTCTTTTCATATCCACTCTTTCAGGTTATTAATTTTCATTTTAAAGAGGATTATTATTGACAAAAAAAATTCTTAATTATTAGACAACTTCTCAAAACTCACATATTATGAATAGGAGAGAGTAGAAAAAAAGACTTCAAATTTAAGACAGAGAATACAAAAAAGAAAAAAAAAAAAAAACCCAATAAAAATAAAGATTTCATTAGTGGACAAATTTACATACCAAAAAAATCTAATAGTAGCAACTTATGGAGGTTTTCCTCCATAATGGTGTTTCTGATTGGGTCAGCATGTTGACCATCTCAATAATTCGGAAGGGCTAGAATTGCAGTCAAAGTTATGCTGCCATAATCAAATAAAAATAGGCTCTTTTTCACATTACAATGGTATTTGGGACCATTGGTGAACATTAATCAAATGCATGGCAGTCTTTATCAACATTTTCAATGAAGATTTTCTTCAGCCTTGACTAAAGACCATTTATACACCCTATAATTGCCTTTATCTTCATTCATACTGGCATATTTTAATCTTCTTGTGTTCTTCATCTTCCTTACTTTAACTTCCATCTATTTTTTCTCCATTTAANTAACCCCAAATTAATAACAAGGTGGCAGGTATTATTAGTTTCCAATATTTTAGTGATGGGAGCTTGCCTGGGAAAACCTGCAAAACTTGCTCATGCTTCATCAGGACAATTTTCTGGTATGACTTATAATCCAAAAAAAGAAAAAAAAATTATGTTCATTCATTTCCCTTCTTTTTCTCTTTTCTACATGCTTATTACCTTTCAATGTCTTGTACTTCGGAGGGGATTTATGGACTATGGTTATGTGCTTTTGTTCTCTAAGGTTGAAGCTTTACACATTAGTGCTCTTGCAGTATTCAATTAAAGTTTGTTTTTTTTCCTTTTGGCATGCTTTAAAGACTTTAATGTTGATTATATGAGTCTCTCTCTGTCTCTCATCCTATGGAATAACTTTCAAAAGGATTTTTACAATCATAGCTTTCAGTTTTCTTGATTTGTCTAATTTAGCTTACAAATTCAACCAAATCGGATTTTCTGCATTGAATTCTGAAGATGATGCAAGAACCATAACCTCTTAACATTTTACCATGCCAACCTTAAGAAGTACTCTCTAATGTAACTAACATGAAAAATCAATTCTCTTTTCAGATAATAAGCGGTCAAGTGTCGGTACAGACTCAAACCATTTGGTTTCTTCAAACCAGCAAAATCACTCGGGTACCTTATGCAATGCTGTCTTAGCTTTGAAAGGCCTCTCGAGCAACCTCAAATCTTTCACCCTAAGTGACCTCAAAAACGCCACTAAGAATTTCCGGTCAGATAGCCTTCTTGGGGAAGGAGGCTTCGGTTATGTCTTCAAAGGATGGATAGACGAGCACACGTTTGCCCCAAGCAGGCCTGGGAGTGGCATGGTTGTGGCCGTCAAGAAGCTCAAGCCAGAAAGCTTTCAAGGCCACAGGGAATGGCTTGTATGTGATTATCATCTCAATATTTATTTTTCCTGAAGTATTTTTGATGTTCAGAAACCTACCCTTGATGTTTGGGGTAATTAGAGAAAAGCCCAGAAAGTGATGAATTATGTTTAAAAAATTTGAGTTTTGGTAGTCTTTTACCTTTCTCTAATTTTTTTTAAGAAGGCCGACTTTACATTTGTAGAAATATGACTGATTTTATGTTTATACTTTTACAGACAGAAGTTAACTACTTGGGCATGCTAAGCCACCAAAACCTTGTGAAGCTAATTGGCTATTGTTCTGAATCTGAGCATAAGCTTCTAGTCTACGAGTACATGCCGAAAGGGAGCTTAGAGAATCATCTTTTTAGAAGTGAGCAAAACTTCTCTGCACTTTGAGCATTTCATTGTCACTAGTGCTTTTTGAAGCAATCGTTTTTCGTTTGAATTTTCATCAATATGTTTTGAATCGTGCAGAAGGAGTGCAACTCATGCCCTGGGCAGTAAGGATGCGAATTGCAGTCGATGTTGCCAGAGGATTATCTTTCTTGCATAGCTTAGATGCAAATATAATCTACCGGGACTTGAAGGCATCCAATGTGCTTCTTGACTCGGTAAGGCAAAAACAATCTTTGTCTTCTTTTTTATAAACTGAAAGAGATAGCTTGAAATTGGAATCATCCTATATTCACCACTGTAACTCAGAGCAACTCCTAAATGGATTTGTTATTTATGATTTGAAATCCTCAGCTTAACATACACCAATATGAATGCTAGTTCTGAGATTGTACAAAGACCAAAGTAACAATCAAATGCTTTATATATAGGAATTCAATGCAAAGCTTTCGGACTTTGGCCTTGCTAGGGAAGGTCCCAAAGGAGACAGAACTCATGTTTCAACTCGAGTTGTTGGCACTCGAGGCTATGCTGCCCCAGAATATGTAGCAACAGGTCACCTTCAATTCCCAACTGTTTTTTCCTAATCTTTATTTTTTACCCCTTCTTTGCTTCGATGCACATCACATGATATTCCATCTCCTATTTCAATAGCATCTTGCGGTGATAAAGTATTTTCATGCACTTTGAAATGTTATACCGATATTTGAAAAAGAAATGATGAATCTTTATTTCCTCTAATAAATAAAAATAAAATAAAATAAAATAAAAAAACAGGTCACCTGACTCCAAAGAGCGACGTGTACAGCTTTGGGGTCGTTTTGCTCGAGCTTCTATCCGGAAAACGGGCCACGGGTGATGATAATGCCGGGGGAGCAGAGGAAACCCTAGTGGACTGGGCAAAGCCATTTTTAAGTGATGGCCGGAAAGTGTTGAGAATAATGGACTCGAGATTGGGTGGTCAGTACTCAAAGAAAGGGGCCCAAGCTGCAGCAGCCCTTGCACTCAGGTGCCTTCACATAGACGGTAGAAACCGGCCAGCCATGACAGAGGTTCTAGCGTCACTCGAGCAGCTCCAGGCATTGGGGAACACGCCTAGGATTTTACCTCATACTAACAGGGAAAACTGTATGAACGAGAAAATGAGCCCTCGTAGGACTACGAGAGAGATAAGGCAATCAAGGTAGATTTTGGTTGATAAAAGTCATAGTTCTGGGTTTGTCTGGGCATATATGGTAGGAATAGTTGTAATTTTTGTTGCTGTATATTTTTGGTGTATGGCAGTGGCTATGGATTATAAATAGTTCAACATATACAGAAATGGAAATCTGGAGAAATAAATCGATTTGAAGAGAATTCATCCCTTTTTTGTTTTAATAATTTCGTTTGGTTTATTGAACTTTACCTTTCAAAGTGTCTTCACTTACGACTGCAATCGCATTTGGCTGAGGAAACATAGAAATTTGAATAAGAATGTGCCTAGAAGACCAAGCTTCATAAATACATCAATTATGTTCCATTTGAGCATTTTTACCACAAGTAAATACGTCAGTTAGGAGGTTCAAACTCACGTTTGTATCGGTTGAATGTCAATAGGATTTAACCGGATTGCGACCAGCATTCCGTGAAGTTAACTATCTGTACATGGAGTTCAATTCTTCAAGAATCACCAAAAGTTGATTGGCTCCAGATAGACGTGAAAGATATCATGTAGTAGCCTCTGCAAATTTGTGAGCGGAAAGCGGATATCATTCACAAAACCTCTAGAAATGCCCTACACCTGCACCACATTGAATCATTCTTTACATGAATCCATTTNAAAAGAAGAAGATAATGGATTCTCAATGAAGAAAATAATCGGAATATATATGTCCACATCTTTCGAGGTATATATACAGATTTGCATCTGGATAAGCAGAAAAAAAAAATGCAATTGATTGAATCAAGAAATTGAGCTAAACCTCAATATAGTGAACCAAAAGACCAAGCATTTTGACCATGAACAGCAACTTCTTGACCAAGAATTCAGCATTCGAAACCATAATTTCATCATATATGAGTTGATTCATCCACCTCCTTGATCTGCTTATCCAGGTGGCTCAATATGCTATATATCATGCCCCTTTCCGAGTGAGAACAATCCCCAGCAACAAACGCATTCTTACTCTTTCCTATCTCAATCCAACTACAGCCCGCAGGTTTTTTCACGTCCTTACTCTTTATCAACCTTCTCGTTTCCAACACCCCATCCCATCTGTCATCTGCAGCATACAGATTTGACAAAACCACGTAATTACCAATGTCCCCAGTCTCGATTTTCAAGAGGCGTTCGGCCACAACCCTACCCGTCTCCACGTCATGGTGGGTCCTACAAGCCCCAAGAAGTGTTCCCCATATATTAGCATTAGCTTCAAATTCAATAGGCATTTGATTTAGGAAATATAAAGCGTCCTTAGTTCGGCCTCCTCGACCTAGAAGATCCACCACACAAGCATACTGCTCCATGCTCGGCTCTAAATGGTGCACCTGAGATATCGAATAAAAAATCTCGAGTCCTTCGTTAATAAGGCCTGCATGTCGGCAAGCGGACAAAAGGGCGGTCAAGATAACGTGATCCGGTTTAAATCCACAGTCGAGCATTTTGTCGAAGACCCCTAAAGCTTCCTTCCCCATTCCATGCATGGCCATTCCTCCTACCATGGCCGTGAAGACTACAAGATCTTTGTAAGGAGTTGACAGGTAAAGCTTATACGTGCTACTTATGCTCCCACACTTTGAATATACGTCTAAAAGGGCAGCTTTTAAATGGGTATCTTCAAAACAAGCTCTTACAATGTATCCATGACATTGTCTTAGAAAATGAACCGAGGCCATTTGACTACAAACCGGAAGAATGCTCATGATAGTCATAGCATCTGGCCTCAATCCTTGACTCTGTAACTCCCAGAACAAATTAATAGCCTCGTTAGGACACTCATTTTGAGCATAACCACGGACCATGAGGTTCCAAGTAGTGAGATCCCTTGTGGACATCCTCTGGAATATAGTATTTGCATCTTCGTGCAAACCGTGAGCCAAAAAGCCCGAAATCATTGAGTTGCACGTAACTACATTCCTCTTCCCGGATAAATTCGCAAACATTTTCGATGCGTACTCCATACATCCGCATTTGGCGTACGCGTCAAGCAATGCATTTCCAAGAGTGGGTTCATTGTCAGTAAGCAGAATACCAGATGTCAAAGAAAATCCATGGGCTTCTTTAACATTTCTTATTCTGGAAAGGCTAGCACAGAAATGGACCACTGTCAGTAAAGTAACTGCATCGGGTTTTATCCCGTCCGAAAACATCCAATGTAAGAGGTCAGCAAATTGATCTGCGAGTAAATTTACTCCGAATGCATCGAGCATGGTATTCCACGATATCAAGTCTTTGTGGAGAACAAGTGAGAATACTCGAAAGGCTGATTCTGTGCACCCGCATTTAGCATAAAAGTTTATCAGGGCATTTCCAACTGACGTATCCTCATGTAAAACACTATGCCGCAATACAAATCTATGTATCTCTTTTCCCACTTTCAGGTTACGTAGCTGAGCACAAGCAGGAAGTATGCTGATTAAGGTGACAGAATCCAACTCAATCACATTCTTATCAACAAAGTCGCGGAAAATCTCTAATGCCTTCAGATATTTCCCAGTCGAAGCACACCCAGAAATCAATGAATTCCAACTAACCAAATCCCTGAATTCCATCCTTCCAAACAAAGACTCGGCTTCAGTTATTCTCCCAATTCTCAAATAAAAGCTCAAAAGAGCATTAATCACCGTGATTTCATTATCAAGCCCGGCCCGCCTCACCACATGACAGTGTATCTGTTTTCCAAGCATACGAACGTCAGTGCTACTTTTACCCAAAGTAGCACAAATAGGCAGAATATTCACAATGGTAGCATAATTAGGCATAACAGGCCCTTTAATCATCTCACAGAAGAGCTCAAGTGCACTTCCCACAAGCCTATTCTCAGCTAAACCTGAAATCGCAGCATTATACGAAACAACATCTTTGTCAGTAATTTCTCGGAAGACAGCACGTGCATCGAAAACGAGACCACGTTTGGCGTACATCGAGATTAAAGCATTCCCTACCAGTGTCTGTGACTCCATTCCAGACTTTATGGCATATGCATGCATGCACTTTCCAAAATCCCGAGTGCCCGAGCGCGTACATACAGGAAGAACAATGGCAAGAGTGACGTCACTGGGTTTGGGTTCACGAGTGGCATAAAACGTGTTAAACAGCTCCATCACCCTATGATCATGATACCTTGAACTGGAATAACCGGACAAGAGAATGTTCCAAGTGACGGTATCTCGATCAGGAATTTCGTCGAACAGTTTCTGGCAGTCATCGGGAGCTTTGCACTTGGCGTACATGTTGAGTAAAGCTTTTGTGATAATGCGGCAATAGTTAAGGCCTAGTTTAATGGCATGACCGTGGAAAGATCTCCCGAGGTCAGCCTTTGATGTTGAAGCACAGGATTTAATAACATCAGCAAACACTTGATGACTGGATTCGTGAATAGCCACATATTGTCTCCTCTGAAGTAGGAGGGAGAGGGCTTCACTCATTTGGCCTGTACTCGTCAAAGGTCCGACCTTTTTACAAAGGGATTCCAAATCCTCCCAGCTTTGTAACTTTCAAGAGCTAATCAGAAGCCAGAATTGTGGAGAATAGTTCAAAATTGCTGATGGGGTAGAAAATCTACTGTTCTTACAACCAGGAATGAAAGATTATAGTAAGACCATTGCCAGTCGAGGTTGGGTTTAGATTAACTGTGTGGGCCCAGCCGAAGGTGTCAGCTCAAACGGAAACTGACCGCAGTTCGAGCTTGGAGCAAGGAATGGCGTTCAGACATTTTCGCAAACAGTTGGCGGGAATCGAGCGTTTGCGTTGACCCCTGAGCTTGGGCTTGACAGAGGCCGTTTGCTCAACGCTAATCCAAAAATTGGGGGAATTTATATATAAAAAACAAAAAAAGAATAAGTGGACAGAAAAAAAACAAAAAAAATGTATTCACTGAATACGAGTTTTTGATTTTTTTCCACACTTTTTTTTTTGTTTTTTTTTTTTTGTCCAGTTACCTTAAATTTATTTNCCCCAAAAATTGATTGATTATATATAAAGACTAGTACGTACCCCGTATAATGCACGTAACAGATATATTAAATAAGTTATTTTCACACCCTAAGTTATTATCTATTTTATACCTCTTTGAATCAACGTTGAGTCTAAAAAACAATTATAAGTCGGAACAAAGATATTAAATGAGTTATTTTCATAAATAATAGTGTTATTATCTATTTTCTACCTCTTTTAATCAACGTTAACTCTAAAAAACTTATTATAAGTTTTTTTCCACATCTTTTAACCAACATTGTTTTTTTTAGTCAGAACATTAAATATGAGCATGTTAAGGTTAATTTGTAAAATAATTAATATATTATCTCACTAAAATATTTATACTAATAAAAATTTAATTTTAACATATAAATTTATCACTTGATATAAGAGAAAGTAACAATTTTATTTATTGTTGTTCACTATATAATATGTAATTATTATTTTATTATATAATAAAAAGAAATACTGTCAAATAGTGTAGTAGACTGTCAAATAGTGTAGTAGAATTGTTATAAAATTATATGAATTATATTTTTGTACAATATGGATTTAGTATCTTTTTATGATTTGATAATATAACTATAATATATTCTTAATGATACAATCTGAAATCGGATTACAGAATTTCAATACGGTCCATTTCTAGAACCCATTTTCCCTATGTAAGAAATCTTTTATTTTTCTTTTTCAAAACGATAGATAATATTATATCACGAAGTGTACATGAATACAACATGAGAGCCAACTGACTCTAAAAGTTCGACGATCACAAATATTTATGTGTCTACTAGATTATTTTTGGATAACGCCTTCTATCCATTGAATTATTTCCGGACAAAGCCATGTGAAATATTAATTTGCATTGGATTCTTTTGCATTGGACAATGACATGGTTAATCTATCCATTGCATTCTTTCCGGACAAGGCTATGTACAGCATTAATTCGCAGTGAATTCTTTTGCATTGGACAACGACAAATGAATATATCATTACTTTGCATTTCATTCTTTTGCATTGGACAATGACAAATGAATAAATCATTACTTTGCACTAGACTTTTTTCTCTATTTATATAACCTACTTCATTCTAAATCATTGTTCCTACGCCACTCTTCTTGAATATCTTCTTTTCTTCTCAAAAGCTAACAACAAAATGTTTTCTCCGAAGGGGCCAACCAAAGCGGAAAGAGGCCTTAATTGTGAGATGTTACATAAGCATTTCACATAATCCAGCATCAACAAATGGCCAAAGTTATTCGACAAACAAAACTGAAGAAGAAAATGAAGACCAATTTTGCTAATATTTTAATACTATGAAACCTAAAAGTGATATTATTGTTGTTCTAAAAGCCCGAATAACGTCAAAGTGTCTAGCTTCAAATGTAGAAATAACAACTTGATTTGCAGAGAAGGAGGGATGAAGATAGATTTCTGATGATAAATTTGAGTTCTTTTACGAATCTTATGATACGTCGACATTGAGAATAAAAACAAATGCAAATTTTACAAGAAAGACAAATTGAACAACAACAATCTCAAGTAACACCACCATCATTTAACACGGGTCACTTTGAATTTCTCGACGAGATCGGGCATGACAAAGGAAAGTTGAATGATTATTATGATGACAATTAAGTCTGTGAAGTCGTCAAATTTTATAAACCTTTTTAGTTTTTATTTTCATATATCAATTATCGTTGTTATAGTAATTGTATGTGATTTTGAATGATGTGTTTTTTAGTTTATCTTTATTTTGTAATTTTTATTTTAGTGTTTGACGTTAATTTTAAGTGAGTTGCAAGTTTATCCTTATTTTGTAATTTTAAATTGTTTGTTTGTAATATTTATTTAATTGAGTTTAAATACTAACTAAAATACTATCATATTGATTACTAAAACAATAAAATTTCCCCCGTAGACTAAAAGTTCTACCATATTAATTACAATACTAAGTTTAAATTCTTAATAAAATATTTTAATTTAACCCATAAACTAATTAAAGTATAAACATAAATGATTCTAGCTCAATTGTACTTAAAAGAAATAAAAAAATATAGTCAGATCCATCTAAATTGGCCCAAAATACACAACCCAACTCATTTTTCACTAAAAAAATAAAAATAAAAAATCTAAGAGAATGAATAGTGGAACGGCTTGGCAACTGTTCCACAAACCTCTCTGCTTCAAATAGCAGAGAGGAGAGAGATGAGTTGGAGATGGTTTTTCTCCATTGTTGCCGCTTCAAAGTGGATACGGGAGGATTTTTTTCTTAACTAGGACTCTCTTGGTCATCAAGCTACCCTAAGTATATATGGATAACTAGGTTCTCTACTTCACACAACACACATACGCGCACGATTTCATCACGTGCAAACACTTACTTGAGCGTCAGAGGCTTTTCTGCTAGGAATTGCAGGTTGTCGGAGCTCCGAGCTGGTGCAGGTTCGTGGGATCGCGGTTCAATCGGTTCGAGGCAATTTGCGTATCATGACTTTCTTGGGTGGTCGCCTTCGGGTGGTGGCGGTTTTGGAGAAGCTTGTCGGTTGTTGGGAAGGACTTTATTTTATCTTATAGTGGTTAGGATCTTTCCCATGTAGAGTATGTTCTTTTGGTGTTTGTATTTCTCCGTTTTAGCAGTTTGTATTATTCACTTGTGGGGGAATTTTTGTATGTAGAGTTGTGTTTGTGTTAGTGTGGTCGGACTCCAACTAAATTCAGTTGTCCTGATCGTTTTTCTAGACTTTAAATATGTGTTTTATTCATAAAATATATCGTTAATAAAAAAACAAAAGCCACCAGATATGTAACACAGAATATTTTGAGCATGTGTGCAATTGGTTCTTATAACTACAAATTCGGCCCTTTCAATGAGATTCTCGAACCCATCAATGAATCTACAGACTTTGGTTAGGCTTTTGCATATATAAGCAAGTGTAGAAGTTTCCATTTGCAGACCCAAAATATGTATAGCTAATATCTCATTTATTGTACAATTGAAATTGCATTAGTCTAAAGGCTAAAATCACCCAGAAGTGGAAAATTACAACAGGTCATCGGTTTTCCTCAACTATTGCACCAATAAAAAAACAGGAAAACTACCTCAGCCAAATCTCTCCAAGGAGAAAAAAAGTCCCAAGAGACAGTTAGCCCCCCCCAAAAAAAAAGAAAAAGAAAGAATAAAAGTACAACAGAATCAAAAGAAACAATGAGAAAATAGCCATTATACAACAGTTGTAAGAAAACGGGTACTTCTTCGCATCAATCCTCGGTTTTCCAAACTACATCCTCCAGGGAAGTCGACAGGTTTTTATAGAACTGCATATAAGACAGCATACAAAAAATAAATAAATAGTTTTCTAAGGGCTTGTTGAAAAACAAAGATTATCATACTAAGGGATCAAACCTGTTTACTATTTCTGTCCTGCACATTAATGCACAATAATATGAAGATATTCAATTTTATAGAGTGAATGAGATGGTACTAAATATAGCCATATTTTCGGCTAGTAACATTCAAGAGTGGTCCACAAGTTGTATAAGATATTCAAAAACTTATTTTAAGTTAAATACTGTTAGTCAACCAAAAATTATACTCAAACCAGCCACAAGTTCTAACTTTCAATTAGTATATTTCACAAGCAGTTAAGCCATAATTCCAATTTGATTCAATGGAGGACTACTATTAACCATTTTAAGAAAGCAAAAGGGTCAGTGGATACACATGGCCATTAGCCGAGGCTTTAGGTTTTATAGATTAAGCCAGTAAACGACGGGCCAATATGCATGAGAAATTGTCAAGAATTTGAGAAAAATGTGGTTTTTATTCAACATAGACAAAAAGCAAAGTTAAAGTACATTTTCCAAAGAAATAACAATTAGATAAGACTCCCCTAGAACTATGTACCTTATGAAACTCTAGAGTATCTCCCTTTGCCTTCCTAACCTCAACCATATGCAGAGAAGGGGCCACTTGAAAAACCTGAGCACATAATATGCATTGATTACCAGCAAATATATGAGATCAAAATGGATGGGTGGAAATTGAGATGCATCTTTAATAGAACAGGAGATAGAAAATTTAAACGGCAAAATACACAATACCTCAGTGGCGACATTAAGGTTGCCTTTTCTTCCAGCTTTTGAATTTTGGAGCCTCATCTGGAAATATAATATCAATAAAATCATTAGGATGAATAGAATAGCAATATGGTGTCGAATTCACTACTTTAAATACACATTTAGTCAAATGAGGGCCATACGAAATGCAAAACTGATAAAAAGCAAACCGAGAATTGAATAATTACCTTGTAATTCTTCTTGTGAACATCAAAACCGAGAGGTTTAGCAGCTTCTTCGATTTTGCTGATTATCTCGCTGGCTGGGGATTTAGATGTGAACCTCGTCTCCCTTTTGAATCCCTATTTACAGTGTCCAACCATGTATGATAATTGCATGAATGTCAAGATAATTTAAAGACTTTTCACTTTATAAGAAATATAATGAAACTAGAGGTTGCAATTTATCCTTACTTGACCTTACTAAGATAGATTGAATCACAACCATATATATTTCCCAATGTTAAACATGCGTTCTCAGCCATTACCACCTCTATTTTGAGTTTAATGAAAGCCAATAACAAACTAATTATACGGTGTAATCTTTACAGGGAAAAAAAACAAAAAAACCCAAACCTGTTCCATATCAAATAGATTCCCGAGATTGAGACCTTTTGACATTGAAATCAACTCAAAGGCATTCATGGCAGCAGGCTGCTCCTCCTTTTTCTCTGTCACATGATATTCCTGCAGCTCCCACAATTTTATTTTATTTTACTTTCTTTTAACAATTAATGCTATGTCATAAGTGAATTTAGAAAGTACTGAAATCCACGTGCTTGCAAAGAACATACCTCATAATCCTTGAATACAGCTTCCACATCATCCAGATTGGCATCTTCTGTCTCGTCAAACACCGGTGGTTTATAGTCTTTCTTAAACCACCCGTCCTCTCGAATTTCCGAAATCGTGATGCGCTGCACAAATGTAAGTCATAGAGCATTAATAATTAATTCTCTTCATGTATAGTGAGAGGGATAGTTTTCTGAGTATAAACATTTTGTTCCTTGCTTTATTCCGACCATCTGATGTTTTAACATGTTTTTGTCAGCTACACAGGGATAATGTTAAGCGTACTTGAAAAGACATTGAAAATGGAACTTTCATACGCTAATCAAGTAGAAAGTTGTTTCAAAATTCGGCAAGTCGTTGTGACATTAAGAAGAACTATACTTTTTTTTACTGAAATATATGAACACCAAAGAAAAGTATTTTGACATGTATTATTATGAATTATAGTCAGCTAATATTTAAGAAAGCTCATCATATGTATATTATTAAGTTATTACTTTCTCGGGATTTGGTTCCAGGATTCGTGCAATCAATTTCATGGCACCAAAGGAAAGCCATGGAGGACAGGTAAATTCAGCGCAAGATATCTGCACAAGGCACATTGATAAAAAATTTGGTGAAAATACTGAAGAGTTATAAAAGAGAGAATTAAAAATTGGTTCAGCATAAAAATTAGCCAGAAAATGCTCACTTTTTTATATAGGTTCATAAGATTAGAATCATCAAAAGGCAAGTAACCTGCAAGCAACACGAAAAGTATAACCCCACATGACCACAGATCTGCAGTTGCTCCATTGTAGCCTCGATCATTCAGGACCTAAGCAGATTTGAAGTTCATCAATTAGACCATAGAAAAATAAAGGCTGAGCTGATGCGCAAAACAAGAGAAAAATTGCATATTCTAATTCTATATACCTCAGGAGCAACATAATTTGGAGTTCCACAAGTGGTGTGCAATAAACCATCATCCTGTCAAATAAATATTTTGAAATTGTCAATGTCAGTTAAAAAAAAAAATTATAAAGGTATAAAAGGGAGAGTAGCTCACGGTTTTTGCTGCTTTAACTGCAAGTATAACTAATCTACAAAATACATAATGATTGTATCTGAATCAAGGGTTGAGAGATGAACATTACGCTGACTTGCTGTGACAAGGCACTTAATCCAAAATCAGAAACTTTCAGATTTCCAGCAGAATCCAGCAACAAGTTTTCCGGCTGCATGAGT